>LGAG01000157.1:718306-738194 GCA_001278395.1 Lerema accius
CTGATATTCGGTTCTACTGTAGGTACGGTATTTGTTTGTATTGGCAGCTAAGACGATATAAGAGAATGTATTTAAAAAGAGAAAATATAAAGAAAATCATCATGGGTAGAATTGTCAATTTTTAAATAGAAAAATCATTAAGTTGCGTAAATTGTCGATTTTAATATAGAAATTATGCCAGAAGATTGTTTAATTATTATAATCCTAGGTAATTGAGGCTGTCCGTACACTATAGTCTAACTAAGCTTAAATTTTGATGAAACTATCTGACGCTATCAATAATCTTTATACCAAAATCTTTCCTGTCCTGTTTGTCACTAGACTTGGATTTGATCAACTTTTATTTGAAAGGTTCCTGTATGATTTAGACTTGTACTTCATAGATGACGCTGTTGTTTAAATTCAGTAAGAAGAAGCCAAACTAAGAAGACAATGAAATGCTGTCATGTTGCTAGTAACACAATTGAAGTGTAACACATCATTACCAAATATCAACACCTACAATCTTATAACAAACATTTCTGTGGCCCATAAATGCCCGAAACAGGAATCAAACCCCGTACATCTTTCTTCCTTTCTTTTATACTTCTCGCGATACCAACTATAGGCATACATGTCATGAGAGATTTGAAAATTACTGACCTTTAATTTGGTCAAAACCTCCTAATGAAAGAAATGAACGATAATTATGTTATTGTAATATTATTATCTACTATGAATGTTTGTGGATTGAACCACATACAATACTCAAATAATTTGTGTAAATAATTAACAATTAAGCTTCATGAAAATATACTAAATATGAAGTTATTTATGCTCAACAATACCCATATAAGTAAAGTTAAATTTGCTAATGAATTTCTAAGATAAATATTTTATGTGTATATGACATAAATAGGATTTTGCAGCAGTATTTACTGTTATTAGCAATAAGTTGTTGACAAACAAGAGTTTCCTGCTGGATGATATAGCAGGTAAATGGTGGTTTTCCCTACAAAAGAAGCTAATAAACAGTATAGGTCACCCTGCAATTATTTTCCTTTAAAAAATTTCAAGTCATGTCCTGACATGGAGTCTTACGTAAATAGGAAGGATGTTGTTTTCAAATAGTGATGTTGTATTATTATTATGGCTACCTTAACAGTTCGTGAATACCAGGAAAAGAGTTTTAAGTCTGGGGTTCCTAGCCTAGGGGTGATTACCCCCGCAGAGGTAAATCAGCTATTTTACGGGGTAACAAGGGGCCTAATTATAAGGATTGTGGAATAAAATTATTACAGAAAAACTACTTATTAGTTTGTAACATTTAAAGACGGGGTAAAGTCAGTTTTCCTCATAGGTCACAGGGATAATAATATTGAAAAGGTTAGGAACCACTGACCTAGGAATAAATGCAACTTAATCGTGTACCAAACAAACAAACTAGCACTAATCATTAAGTCATTAGTACTAAATAGATTAATTCAGGGGTATACATAATAAGGTGTTTTAAAATTGCCAATACTGTTTTCTAGCAATTAAATACGCAGTTTCTAAGATAAAAATACAGATAAGTCTAATAAATGTAATTAAAACCATTTGTTTTTTTTTTTCTGTTAACAAAAGTTCGATGACACTTAAAAGGTACCTACTTGTTTTGTAATGACAATTTATTACCAAAACTGGTTTGAATGTATAGTTTACAAGGTTCGATGGATATATCAATGGATATACATCATAAATATCCGATATTTTGATATTTATAATAAATATCGGATATTTCTGAACCTTGATAGTTTATGATTAAAACAACTACATTGACGGTGTTCTCTATAATCATTTATTATGTGTTTTTCAGGTTTATTTTTTCCTTCAATACTATAGTGGCTTTGCTGTCATATACTTTCTTTTATAAAGGAGTTACACAATAACAATAACATAACGCCGAATAAAAAAAAATTAAACGCATTATAACAATGTCCATTTCTTTACCAAGACAAATATCAATCTAGAAAATAATGAGAGCAATTGAAAGAGTTGGAAACTTACTAAATTTTTTAACCGGAAAATGGATAACATAATGATTTATGGCTAACGCTGCCCGAAATAGAGTCATAAAAATCGCATAAACCGAACCATCCACTGAAGCAAGTTATACTAAAATCAACTGCCTACAAATGTTTACAAATGCACTTAACTATAGCTGGGCCATTACAAACGTGCAAACTACGTCATCAATCATTTTATCATATCTCTCGTTCACACTTATAGGTATATCGGAACTCTCACTCGAATGTGGGAGTGAGAGTTCCGATATACCTATAAGTGTGAACGAGAGATATGATAAAATGATTGATGACGTAGTTTGCACGTTTGTAATGGCCCAGCTATAACAAATGAAATAAGCGAGTTTGTGAACAAACCTCTCTGTTCTTGATTGTAGCCTCGTAGAACTTGTGGTGGCGTTCTGTGCCGAGGGAGAGCAGCGCGTTGGAGAACAAGTAGATCCCAATAGCCATCTTCACCGACACACTGGGATTTAATGACTGGACAGCCTCATTAATAGTCATTATCGTTCGCGTCTGTTAAAAAAAGTCCTAAAATTACTTTCTAAAAAAATTTCAAAGGTACAAAATTTTTATATGTGCTGTACAATTTTTAACTGGTCCTAATTAGCAAGCAGTTTTATAGAAACCTTTGAAGAGTTTTCCAGTAATGGTTTAGTGATTTCATCACTTCAATATTACATTATGGTTAAATTTACAAAAACTGCTTTGAAAATGAAAAAAATTGTTTTAAAAATAAGACAAATTAAAAAACGGAATTTACATGATGTCCTTAATTTCGGGAGCTAAGGAGTTTCTTATTTTTCTTCATTTAATTAATTACCTTTACGGATAGGAAAAGTAACTTTTTATTTTTAGTGCTGGCATTCTGGTATAAAACAAGAAACAAATAACAATTTAAAACTATAGTTTTAATAATAAACAAACAAAAACATTACCAGTCCTACAAACTAGTAATTAACTACCATAAAAATTTTATACTTTTTTTATCAAATAAATATCATACAAGGCCTGCCTTCTTCTTTGAAGTTGATTCAAATTCTAAGTATTTGATAATTAATTTTTTAAACCTATAATTAAAATTTTCAAGCGTAAGTAAAATTACTTAGCTTAGCTTATCAAGTTTTTATGTTCTAGAACAATCGCAAATTGGTACTAATCTACTATTCAATATGCCTACCAGTATGAACGTAATATACACTTTCATTACTAATTTACTATTAGCCGGTTTTACTTCAATTTACCAATAATAATAATGGACCCTTTGGTATTGAACCTGATTGATATTATTGCATCAAACAATGTATTATTACTAAATTGGTATTATAACGATTATTATATTAATGAAACCCAAAAAAATACTGAAATGTGTCTTCATAAAAATTCAAAATATTACTGAACTGAACTTCATAATAATATTAGAATAATGTTCTAGGACAGTGATACAATTTTTTAAACTCTAATTTTCATGTATTTTTGGTTTTATAACTGTATTTAGCTTGTTTACTTGCTTATAGAAGGCCTTGTTAGATATAAATTTATATTTCATAACATAATTGGATATAATTATCAATTAGTAGGTAATTTATATATAAATATTAATTAGTATTAATTATTAGAAATACAAACGTAAATAATATATTTTCATCTAGAATTACCATAGCATGTATAATGTTTTTTTAATTTTATTTAATAAGTTAATTACATGTTTAATTAAAATATACATAAACATTATAATTTAACAAGCTAAATTTCTTTATCGGCAATAATTTCTAATTAAAAATACGCAACTTCAGTTTATTAACTTAAGAATATAGTGAAAAAATAAGCCTGTTAAATATTCCGAAGTTGGTCCCACCTAATGTAGTCTAAAATGATGAGTGGATTAACAGAAGATTATTGTGATACATTGATTGAACATGCAATGTATGTACAAAGCATAGCAACTATTTATTTAAAACCCTTACCCTTTTGCTATAACTTCCATTGAACATTTCATTAGATATGAATTTGTACTCGTTAATTTTCTTCAATTGCAGTTGAGTGATTCGTTTCTGCTCTTCCACAGGGGGAGTGATGCCATGATGTGCAAACAGGGGGTCTTTCTCAAGTGTCTCCCATATTTTGTACTGTTAAAACAAATAACATTGTCCATAACATTTTGATAAGTTTAAATACTTTGTTTGTGTGACTTATTAGTGTAATAATGTAAAAGACTTGATGATCTAATGTTGAAAAGACTTGAAAATGTCAATGAAAAAATTTGAGAAATTTTATTTTTAACATGTTTTGCACAGGTAATGCAAAGTAGAGTAGTTTAATAAGAAAAAAACTTAACAATTAGAGAAATGAAAACATTTGAATGTAACTACATGTAACAAATACATATTCTAAATCCGAAAATATTTCATTATATTTTATGTATTTCTATTAATATAAAATTATGTTTCTTTACAAAATTCTCGTACATATTTTAAAAAATTTCCTATCATGAAGTTTGAATTTGGTTGAAATAGAAAATATTTCAATAATGTTCACATAACTACATAACATTTCACCAAGCCATAAAAATTTTATATTTGAATGCAGCAATACACACATTGAATTTAAAACTAATAAATAGTATAATTTGTTTAGATAACAGGTGATAAGAACTAGTAAGAAAATGCATTATTCAACTTCTATACTTGTGAAGTACCAACTTCTGTTAGTTCCCAAGCAAGGTCAACCACTTATATATTGTACTTAAGTATATATTTGAAATTTTTATCAAGTCATTTATTTTTTAAAGTAGTTCCCAAAAAGTCTAATACCTATTTGAACTATTGCATGTTGTATAAAACATTAAATCTGAATAATTATTACAAGATAAATAAATATAACAAAATATATAACATCAAAAACGGTTTAATTTAAGAACTGTTTTTTTTAACTTCAATAATAAGAGGCTCAACAATACTTAAGGTTGTGATTTTTTTAGGAAACATTAAAAAAAACAAATCCCTATTTTTACCCCTGGGTTTTAATTGTTAACATTAACATTTTGAGTCTTGGTATAGTGCTTTTATACCAATATAATTGACAATATTTTATTATTGCAACACATTGTACAATTTGTTGGGACATTAATTAATAATTAATGATGGTTATAAATTTTTTTTTGTTGGTAATAGAAACTGAAATATATCCATGTTGAATACACTTGATAAGAACACATAGATTTTTAGAATAAATTTAATGTACTTATGCTTATTATTATAAAAAAATTAAGAAACTTTACCTTCAGTCTCAGCAAATCAATGTCTCCTTCCAAAGCTAACTTAAGGGCTTTCCAGTTGAAAGAGGCGTTGTTTCGATATACATCTAGGGGCCCACTCGGGAGATCCGGCACGAAACTCAAGTCTTGCATGTTTCTAAAAAAAATATTGCATGTTACCCAGGAACACCAGGAATTTATCGCTTTACACTAAATTAGAAACAGACGAATACAGCCGAGACAAAAACCACAATTTTAATTGATACTATTAATAATGAATTGATATGTTCGTTGGCGATGTGACTGAACATTTAAATATTACAGATCTTACCTTGATGAACGCGAGATGCGCTCAAATGGCAATATATATTGATAGCTAACACTCTCGCCGGTTAACACACGACTGAATATTCGCACTAAGTTGTATGCTTTAATAGCTTTGCAAGTTAAGATAATTCACTTCAGTCAGATGAGGCGACGACACACACGTCAGATCGTACGAGACGACAAACTGACATAGAGAGAGAGGCAGTCATCAGATCCCAGTGTTACCAACAATAATTTAAAAAAATACATTATAATTGGTGTTTGATGTCAGTAATCCGTCAAATAAGAAATCCACTTTAGAAACGTCTTGTTTATTAATTATCTAGACTTTAAGTAAGTAGTGTATCTTGTATAGCAGCCATTAACAACGAAATTTTTGTGGGTAGGTGTTCTGTTTTAAGCTTAATCTGTAAAACAAACTATAACTCTACAGTAACCACGGATATTGTTCGGTTTAGGTATTTGAATACAATCAACGTAAACAGAAATAAGCTAATTCCGTGTCATAAATTTGTAAAATAAATTTGCTATGAAATAATTTTCCCGTAGCAAAATTCGTCAACCGGCAGAACAGATTAACGCAGAGCCCGACCAAATTTCGTTAATCTGATGGGAAATCTGATAAATTGGCAACACTGATAAGTACTTGACTTGACAGTACTCTACTAACTAGTAATTGACACATGACATTTACAATTATGTCAACTGACAATTAATATAGCCTCCGTGACATATTATGGTGTCGGTGACAGTAGAAGGAAGTCCACGAATTTTACTATACTACTCCATATTACAACATTGCCATCTGTTTTCAAGTGTATGAACTAACTCGTACTTATAACATTACCTTAGCCAATCCCGCAAGTTCTTTCATCGTGTCGATAGATGTCGCTTCATGCAGGTAGTATAATAATGAAACGTGCGACAAGGACACATAGATAATTTTCTGTACGAACTGAGCGAGATGTGCTAATGCACTACTACAGATAAAATGTTGCACACATTAACAGTTTCTCGATAATACCGACACATACAAGAAAAGAGAAGTTGTAAAACAACAACTCAGTTCGCTCGCTGTTGTGCTTGCTTACTTTTCTATCAGATGTAAAATGGACGGGCGGTCGTGTCGCTGTGCGCTCGCGAACTCCGCGTGTTCGTTGTAAAATCGATGTTTATTTTGACGTGAATACGAATATTGTTTACGCGATTGTTCGACTTCTTCAGTGTTCGGCTGCTGAAGGAGATTGTGTTGTGGTTGTGTTTTGGTTTGACGCTAGCACTCGCTTCACTTGCTGTGATTTTACTGATAGCTCACTCACCGGTGGGTGAGCGCGTGATAAACTACGTGTTCAGTCGAAAAAAGGCGAATAGTCGTCTAGTGTGGGTGTTTTACAGTACCACCATGCTGTGCACGGTGACATAGTGAACGCTGCATTTACCCTGACCTCAGTCAACATGTCTGGGCGATCGGATTGCAGGAAATTTGCACCAAATATCTTCAACAAGAGCAAGTGCACTAATTGCTTCCGGCAGAAGGAGGAGCACAGCGCTGAAGCATTGGAATCCAATCGGGTACGTACCTTTTTTATTCGGCAGTTAGAAATCCGCGCATACAATCTAATCAACAACACGAACACGAATCGCGTGTAGGTGTGGTGTGTGTACCTACTCTGTCTCGTGTTTGTGTGCGTAGGTAAGTACTCTTCAGGTGTTGATCTAACCGAAGTAACGGAGTGCTGCCTGTATGATGTCAGTAAAAAAATTAAGAATCATGTGTGTATTTCGAAACTATAATAGGTACATACATACAGGTAGGCATTTAGTAGCTACGTTTGTCGATATGTACCGTTTGGTGACTAGATATTTTTAACTATCTCAATAGGTGGACGGAAACGTTAAATTTATGATTTGCACCTTAACTTTTTGCTTATAAGAGTTAGAATAAGTAACATTTGTTCAGTTAGTTAGTCGTCTTGTGTATTCGCTATCATAATCACAGGATGTTTAGTTTCTGCTATCGATTTTTTTCTTAGAAACTATATCAATCCTTATTAATACATAATTAACATCTAAAATCATTTTAACGAAGGTGGTAATCTAATACACTTTGAAACATCTAAGTATAACCGAATTAGGTACCTATATCCTATAAATAAGTACCTAGTGATTAACCACGAATAGCTGTGTTAATCCATCGAAGACTAAGTTAGGTAGGTACTTACCTACCTACTTAAGCTGTAAGTAATTGTAAGTTGGTTCGTAAAAACATTACATTATTCTTGCACAATCGGAAAAAAAAACTCATAAAATCGTCCTCAAAATATTAAGCAGCAGATACAATACTTAGACTATCATAATACATCATGTTATCTAATTATCTTATCTAAAAAAATTTAAATTTATAAATATTTCAATCTTGCACCTATTGATATTAATGAACACCTGCCTACCTACGTACATTGATAAGCACCATGAAGATTTGTCGAAGAATAAGCCTCAGATACCTAATCTTTTACTTATCGATAAAAGGAAAATACCTACCTAAATTATACGTACCATTTTGACGAATATAATTAAAATCATTCATAATCCTAAATTGGATCACAATGTTGCGTAATTAAATCCGAATATTTATATTTCGGTTTGTTCTTTTCGTTTTAATTTATTCACAAGTGTATTCGGTACCTTACCTATGTATATGCGCAAATTATACGTTTAACTTGCACTTATGACCTAGGTATTTTGTCGTTAGTCAAAGCTCAGAAAACGGACCGCGATCCTATTTTACCCCTTGATTTAACTTAATATTTTTCTTTGGGCTAAAGGGGCCTACCACCAAGTTGCACCTTTTCTTCTCCCTAATTAAACGTATTTACCACATAGGCACCTATCTTTTAACTGCAAAAACACTTAAATTAGGTACACTTCACATTATAGGTAGTTACGATCACGACAAGACGATGTATGCTTGTAAAGTAGTCGTGGCTTCTAATATTTCCTTATTAAACGGAAATAACTTCATAAGCTAAGTAGATGGATTAATTTATTATATAAATATCTCGCAGCATTAGTTATTTTAATTCCTTGCTGAGGTCGACTAGTTACTTAATATTAATCACTTTAAGTAGGTTACTGAATGCCCAATGTTTATATCTATTGTGATTTTAATAAAGGAATGATATCGATATGCAGTGACGGCTTTGGACTTGTTAACTTCAAGGTGTACTCAATTTAGCTGTGATGTAACCTTGAATACTATTGTTTGTCGTTATGGATATTAGGAATAATGTTTCCGTTGGTTAAGTTAAAAATTTGATTAATGAAATCGATACATTTTGCTTCGACTTTCTTTTATGAGATACCTAATTAAGTACTTGCTTTGGGATTCAGAGAGAGAGAGGTAGGTTTCAGAAAGGATAAAACCGGAGCTCTGAGGCAATATATTTGATTGTTACGTAAAAAATATCATGCCAATATTTTAATTCCAAAATCAGTCGAATTACATTTTCGGTCACTCAGAAACCTACCTTGCTTATTAATATGCAGCAACCAACATCTCTTATTATTTACTCCAACAAAACAATTAAAATTCCAGATACTTATAACTATAGACAAGTTTTTCTTAATAACTTTGACAGAGGATTAAAATGTATTAATCTTAACAACGAACAACTTTTAACATTCCCGTGACGGATTAATTTGCAAGAAATATATCGAACAGGATGTGAGGGGAATTTATGTGTTGAAGTCGGAATGGAGTCGCCATTTTGCTGCGTTTACAACAATCTATTTAGATGGCTGTCACCGCGTCACATTTTGGTTTATTTATGTGGCATGTTGATCTAAAACATTGGACGGCTGTACGAGAGTTACGAACCTACTATAAAACTAATTCGTAGCAGCTGTGTTATATTGACGACGATAGTGAAAGATGTAGGTTTCTAACTAAATTACACATTTTTTTTCTTACTGATGAATCCCCAGTCTTAACACTGTGTGTGCTACCCTGATAAATTATCGTTTTTTCATTAGTCAGTCAATCAAGAAAACCAACATATGAGTAGAAATTAACAAGCCGATTTCTGTTTTTATAATTCATGTACCTAAGTTTAAACCTTATTATAATGCAATCCTAATTACGCCTCCATCCAACAAACAAACAGCTAGATACATTACTGTTTGTCAACCCACATACTTCAAAACCGCTGACGCAAAAACAAAACGCACTAAAAATCGCTGCATCTTCCGTTCTACGCATCTGCATAATGTACACTAGAAAAAACTAAAACATTCCAAGTTCAAACTGATTAACCGCTCGTAGAGGTCACTTAACGCATCATTCCATTCCCGTTGCGCACGAGCAGGATGCGCACGCAACATAGTCCTGCTCTATGGTATGTGTGTCTATGGCGCGACCAAACATGGCTTTTATGTCTTAGTTGCTTCTCGATTGGATTGTAGAACCAGACTTAGTTCTTACCATCTCACTAGCTCTCCTATATTTGCGTCCAATACGACATAGAGTAATGTCAAATTTGTCTCTTAGTTATAGAGTAGATACCTTAATGAAAATGTAAGAAATCAAACTATAGATAATATTATTACGTCAGACAGTACATAAATATGGCCGTCTTTTAAATTATGCAAATTATTTTACCGACTATGAAAATATTTTGATTGTTTAATTTGTTTCGAGGAATTCGCCGCTTGCGTAATTAAAATTATGGTGATTCGTTAATTTTCATTTTCAGTTTACTAATGTAACCGTAGAGCAAGTTGATTCAGTAATTTTTGTATAGAATAATGACCTTACATTCATCGTCACAATACTCTTTAAGCGTCAGCTGCCAATTTAATTCCATGTTTATTTATAAACATCGTTCATTATACCACAATATGCACAACTGTTAACATGGTACAATTCTAAATGTAGAAGAAATTATGATCCTTTACGGCAAGTGAACTTGACGACACGAGCCACTTAGAGCGGCCATTTTTTCCAATATCGCACCTTGATCCTTTTAAATGGACATGTTCACATCTGGCACATGAACACACACCACAGACTTGTAACGATATACGATTGAAACAGAGCGAGAATAGAGTCTTGATAGCTAGAAGACGAATTAATACGTTGTCTAAAATTGTGAAAAAAGGATCCAGATTGCGCTGAATTAACTAAAATGTCCCAAGTATTAAGATTTTAGTTATAATGAAATGATTATACCAGACTGACATTTTTTTCTAATGGGAAATCCGTATGAGTATTTTAGTTAAAAAAAAAAAATCTGAAAGAATGTAATAAGTTGAAAATCATATACCTACCCATTCAGTAATTTACTAGTATAAATGAGTACCTTATCCTACACGACGCAGCTATTAAGAGCGAACAAATAACACGAGCTAAAACCTATAAATAAATCATGTATCCTTCAATGCTGTTGTCACAACGCGTCTGCAGTTTAGTCTCGTTGCTAATTTTAGGGAATGTTGTGTAAAATGCACTGGAAGTGTTGGCAAAATGCCACTGCTAGTATATTTTCTCAAGCAAACCTTTCATCTTTCGTCTCCTCTAGTTAACAGTGAGACATATTCGTCTCACACAGCTGTCGGTACAGTCAGAAAGAATAATTATTTACATAATCATGTGTACAGAAACTAGTTGCGTTACTTACGAGCACATTATCATTGTAGTTACGTTATCTCTCTGATAAGATAGCGTAAAGATTACAACAAATTATTATTACTCAAAATATTAGTTTAGCGTGCTGTTTCCGATTTTATATTTTCATGTTTGGTGACTCGATTTGTAAATTTGTTTATTCTAAATCATTGCATTGTAGTCACACTATTGACAAATTCTTTATCAATGATTCATACCCATTCATACTTTCAATATACTTACGCCCCGGTCGTCGAAATATTAAACATCTTTTGCCAGGCCAAGTAGTAATAAAAAAACTATTATAGTATACGATTATTTCTAAAAGTAAGCTAAATATAATACACAGTTGTTTTCGATTCGCAGACAAACTAAATTTATGCATTTCCTTTTGTCCCAATTAGCACCCAATTTTAATGTGTTCCATTCATTCAATCGATTCCAATCAAGTTTATTCTGAAAGTAATTAGAGAAAAGGACAGTGTAATACGCGAATAACGCGAGCGAGCGAGACAGGCGACACATGAATCACCTGTCAAAGTGAACGGGCTCGTAATCTGATAATAAGTCTGCAGACGCGACGGAGTAATTTTGGTCCAAACAAATACAACTCACTTACGCAGTAGTTACACCTGTTAAAACAATGTGGACACGATATGTAACCCCGATGGGGCCCGTCGTGTTTTCATTTTTTATATACAAATGTTCAGGTGATCGGCCATTACATATAAATAACTTACATATTTATTCATATAAAAATATCTTTATATTCGTTATTGCTACACTCTGGCCCAAGCACTTGCAGCCTTTCTGAAGTTTCCAATCCAGTATCATTTCATTCGATATTTCAACAGTCGAAAATCAGGATCGATAGAGTCCTTTTTAAAATGTACCCTTTAAAAACCTATTTTGAAGTATTTGCGCATAAAACGTTGACTTTCCCTAATCCATACAGGTTTACAGTTATTCTGTACTTCATCTCTCGTCAGTAACAAACATTAATAGACGTAAATATACCCGTATATCAGGCGTAACATAATTTGAACGATGAGAAATGCTCCCTTCGCAATGTAATAATTCCTATTTGCGTGTAAAGATTCCCATTTGCGTGTATTCAAGGCGCAGGTAAATTTGCTTTTCATCTGACATGGAATAAATGATCATAAATCAAGATGTTTATTAGTAAGCTTTCTCGGTGTGAATTCAGATATTTCCGTAGATGAGAAGATGCTAGTTCTATTTGATAATATTGGAATAGGGTTTCTATATCTCTGATATACGCCACATGATTTAAATTAGCCGGTAACTAGAGAATTGAATTAACAAATTAATTTATTAATTTTATCAACTATGAAACTTTACTCGAACGGATTCCTTATCTGTCATATAGGTAGTGTTGGTTTTAAAGATAACTTTCTGACTTGTAGCACCAACTGGGTCGGAAATAGAATTTTTATTTACTTAGGTACTTATAACTAGTCTCGGTACCACAAAATGTTGATTAAAATCGGGTCACTCGTTTAGTAAGATTAGGAATCATTGACAAACATACGTACGTAGTATTTTGTACATTTAAAGAATAATATTGTAGAGATGTAACATCTAGAATTATGGGGAGTCAAATCCCAATTATGTTTTGAATCGTGTTTTATTGCACAAATAATAAATTTTCGCTCTTTCTATTGAATTTATTGATTAATCATTGAAGTTAATGTGATGCGTATTGAAACACTTCTAATCAATACGTCGATAGGTATTGGAAATCAATCTGCTTCAATTTGAATACTAAATTATTTATGTAGTAACGCAACAATTTTAGATTTATGGCTTAAATATTAAAATAATTAGATTTAATGTCTCAACATGTTGTAAAACAGTTGTGAAACTACTAAGTCAGTTTCTAGGAAGTCTTTTTGTTTAAAGGTTAATATAAAGTATGTACGTGTGTCTGTGTGTATATATAACTCTTCATTCATACATAATTTCGGTGCATTTATTATCTGAAAAAAAAAGATTAGAAATATTTTATAAAATTGGAAACGCGAACAATGATGATTTTTAATAAGTGTTAATCAGTTCTGTGAAAAGTTGGCCTTGAGAGAAAAGATGTCCACACTTTTCCTCATTGCTTTTAACCAAATGAGGTACTCGTCGAAGTAGTCTTCAAGAAACCTATTGTAAAAGAGAGACAATAAAGCACATTTGTATTGTATCGTAAATACAACGCCATCTCCTGTTTAGCATAAACAGTGCTATTCAAGAATGTCAAGACAATTTACCACAAAACGGCTCGATTTGGAATAGTTAACGTGACAAGACGTCAAAGCCAAGGCTAGATCTGAGAACTGTTAAGTACTATTCTGTCCCCCCGTCGCGTGTTCTTTTCCAAATTGAACCTTATGTACTTGTAATACGACGTTGTAACGCCGGCTATTTATAATAATACGGAAACGTCGGGGCCTCAAATGGTGCGGTTCGGGCAATTATCTTGACAAATGCTCCACTAACGAAGCGGCCTGACGTACGCCATGTTGGATGCGCGCGCGCAAGGTGACGCCAATAGGAAGCTAATGATCGATACAATGCTCACTGCTGAGAAAATGTATGCAAATTTTTTCTCGGACGTGGAGAAAGTTTATTTAATAAACATACCATAATCTGGAAGGATTATAGTTAAAGCTGGCTTGTTTAAAATATAAGCGATCTATGGCAACAGCCGGTGTGGTTGGAAATTAAAATATGTGTGAAAAAATATAATACCTTGTATTAGCTGTATGCTGTACGTAATGCATAATAACTTTACTATGAACTATTCTTATAATACTAGTAATATCACATACAGTTCGAGACCTTTAAGATCAAAACGACAGTAGATAACGCACGTTTGCTTATCTTCCTCCATACAATCGACCGTTTGCCTCATATTGCCTTCTTTCTATAATTAAAAGGTTCAGGTTTATTAACCTAAACTTTCAATGGAATTGAGCACACTTGGTTTATTTTGTTTTATATCGCGCTGGAGTCAAAAGGATTCCTTATCTCTTCCGAAGGTCCTACTTCCATAGTTTTTGTATCCGTCGATTTTAATTAATTAACATTAACATTGTTTGTTTTTAAGATAGCTTTAGATATAGGTATAGAATATCTTTTGCGAGTTAGTCGACACTAACTAAAATGTTTTTTTTACAATTATATGCTGAAGGCTATGTTTCTTCATTACTAATGCTGTCCTAGATTGAGCAACTAACGTATTCTCTCATTGCCAGTATTGCGGTAGCGATAAAGTTTTACGAACTGCGTTCATTACATGTGCAAGTAAGAAAGGAAACGATGGGCAGATTCCCGTTAAAGTCCACGACATCTTTCCTTACGACGTTACCGCCGCTCAATTTTAAAGGCCCTGCTCGGCCTAAGGTCGAAGAAGATAATTAGTTTTCCCGCTTTCGCGTCACAGGTTTGTGGGTCGCACACTAACGTGTTTGTTTAACAAAATTCAACTTTGCCGAAACAGGTTTGAGATGTTTTCGTTCCGGTGGCGCGGCGCCGAACCGACCACACTTTTGCGGTTAATGCGTAAGCGCAGAACGCGCAAACGCTCACTTAGCACTTTGACACACATTTCATATTGTACCACTATAGCTAAAATTGACTCGACTGGTTATTTAACATTCGAATGCAATGGCACGGCATAGATGACCTTTCCTGTCGGCGTTTTTATATGCAGTTTATGTGCGCTACCGAAAATAGACACTCGGCCGACTACGATCGAGCGTTCGCACCTTATAAAGTTTTTCTGTCCCTTTACGGTCGAGTCAATTAAAAATCAAACAATTCGAGGGCACCTGTTAATTGCACGATATTCAAACGCCGGTGATCGGAACGGCGCCATATAAAAGTCCAACGACTACGATTTATTTACACCGTGTAAATATTTATACTACACTCGAAATACACGAGACACCCACTCGACAGGCTGTATAATCTCGGATCGCGGCATTCAAAAATGTTTTTTATGGAATCCGCCGGCGCGGCGAGGGAATGGGTGAAATTTAAAAAATTATAATAGGCGTCACGGTGCTCGGTGTAGATGTAGGGCCTGGCGAGTACGAGAAGGGCTCCCGTTGGCTTACTCTATCGTCCTTTCTAATTCGACGGTGTTTCCCAAGGGATAAGCTCGGATTTGAGTGGCTGCGTCAAGTGTAACAAAAAGGAGGAAGAATGGAATGTGTTATGTTTGTCAGGTGCAACGGCCGCGCTGCGTCCCCGAACGGAATTTTTGTTTACACCTAACGCCACTCAGTAAATTATAATCGTCGCCAATTAACTCTCAAACGGGATATCGGATATCGAGATTCGACATTCACGTAAATCTGCGTATCTGTGTTTACCGCTAACAGTAAGCTTTACTCGAATATCCTGCCAATCCGGTATTTTATCATCGAACGTAGCATTACGAGCCGATTGTGGTGTTTCGTAGACAAGCAGCGATTAAAGCGGCTGCAGTCTAAGGTTACGTTTAAACAATAAAATAGCGTAGCGATAAATTGCAGCGATCGACGGTTAAGATTAACTTATAAATCGTATCAACGTTGACTCGGAGTTGGCACGTAACTCCATTCATGAGGCGAAATTTACACCACGTTATCTGACTCGGAATGGTATCTGGGACCGTTAAGAACACAATGGGTCGGTACTCGGGCAGTACTAAACAACGTTATGTGGGTCGCGAACGGTGGAACGAGACACCGGACCTCGCGGACAATTAAACTCGACACCATGCCGCCACCATAAGCTTTAATGGTGAAATGATACACGGTGATTATGTCACTTGTGGTTGTGCACTCGATATATCGATGATATATCATCAGCTCGTACAATTACCGCCCAGGGGTTTTGATTTAGAGTTCAGTAGCGATACTTCTGTGATTAGTTATGTTGAAAGGTTGATAGTAATCGGACATTTGGTGTTTTGGATCTCGCTGGAGAACTGACTTTGAATATGGGTAAGGTTTTCAGGCTAGCGAATTAATGTTTTAAAGGATTGGTTGAATTGCTTTTATAGTTATTTCCACACCATAAATTGCAGGTACGTGTATTACATGTATTAGTGATTCATAGCCAAACGTTTCTTTTCTTTTCTCTTATTTGCTGGAAATACTGCTGATGACTCTTACAATGACGTGAATCAACTCGGTCGTAATCTATTTCCACAAACGTTTTTTTGTAATGACTTTTTTCATATTTACATAAGTAATTCAGCTCCCAAATAATTTGTAACGCACAAAAAGTAAAATCGTGCTGCGTATTTTGTTTTACAACATTTAATCTGTAAATAATAACCAGATACGTATGAAACCAAGATGAAGGAAGATTACTGGGTCTATAAATTACTGATGATGAAATAATTATCATCTAATGATACCGTTCCAAGAAGACGTAAGTGGACGGAGTATGATCGTAACATCGAAATAATCATGTAGACAACATTATTTTCTAAGAATATATTTTGTCATGCAGTAGCCAACTTGGTTTAGAATGTAGGATAGAAGGTAAGAATGAAATATATACTAGGTACACCCATTGCAAAATTGCAGCTTCTTAGTAGTAGTAGTTAATAGTAAGAAGGACGTGATGAAACGGAGCCTAACTAGGTACTCGTAATTATTAGTAGAAAAACAAAAAACAAAATTGTACAGTAGAATAAAACAGAAACTAGTATTGTTTGAAAGAAAAGTAAATAACTTGACTGTTAAAAATTGGCGAAGGTATTTTGAAAAAAAATCACTCTCAAAATGTAGACGAATCCAACTGACACCCCATAATATTGAAATTCATCAAGCCGATCACCTAAACGAAGAACCTTCTAAAGCGTGCCATCCAAATTTACATACATACACAAATAACTTGAAAAATAATACCCTTCTACCGCAGTGGGTTAAAAATATAGAAAAGTACGTAGCAATCGGCATCTCCAACCGCGTAATTTTGCAGTTATCGCAATTTTTTTTATTGCTGCTCCTCTCTTTCTCATCTTAGCGTGACGTTATAGCCTATAGTATTCCTCGTTAAATAGACTATATTACACTAAAAAAAATTCAAATCGGTCCAGTAGTTTCTGAGATTAGTGCGTTCAAACAAACTCTTCAGCTTTATATTATTAGTATATTTGAGTGACATCAGGATATTGTTTCAATAGGTTCGTTACTAGCACTCATCATTATCTCGTGTATAAGACGCGGGCGACGGGTGACCGTAGTCGGCGGCACTACGACACCAGTAACCCGATATCATTGTGTTGCCACAGTCTCAGTAGTTATCTAAGTAGGTTGCGACGGAAACTTGTTATTCAACACTTGTTTGTGGTTTCGATTGATATTTTTAGGGCTTCGTTACTCTATGTTTACGAGTCATTCCGCATTAACATGAACTGGACCCCTAAGTTGCGTCATGGAATTGCGGATTGCGTTTTCTTACAGTTAGTAGGCTCCTGTTTTAACTTTTCTAGATAAACATATTGCATATTGCAATACGTCATTAGTGATCCAATGCAAAGGTGATATTGAGTAAACGTACATCTAAAACTTTTTTCGTTTTTTCGCTTTTAAAGTACGGTAAGGTACGGTAAAGTACAGTAAGTAAGAGTTAACCTTAACTTAATTATTAGATTCACAATTTGTATGTAATTTGTGTTTTATTGCTAAAATACTACTAACGTATTGGTTGGCTTTACACTACAAGAGTTATTCTATATACTCCATCGTCACTTTACTTCATATGCGTGAAGTTCAATTGGTTGAAGGGATTAGAGTTATACTTCAAGCTGAATGAGGTTTTTAGGGCGTCACACACTCAACTTTATCTATAAATCTAATGATAACATCCGTTATCAATCGCTCGACGTATTCTCTGTGTCAGCGACGAATTGACTTTCCACTGAAAACTTCATGAGGAAAAACGAATCTGACTTCGTCGTTAGAATGAACCCTCAAGCTAATAATGATAAGCTTTGATTTCTTCTGTCCTATTATAAATAATAAGCTAATAATAATAGTAGTTAAAAAGCTGTTGAATTCGTCTCACCATTTCACACTATATCTGCCCTCTACAGTTAAATTCTAGTCAAGTTTAATCATATAGAGACTGAATAAAAAGAGAAAAACTTAGCCACGTCTGTTCTATTATACAAAATAAAAAAAAGAAAACTGTCTATCTCAATAAGAAGTTGAAAATGTAATTTAAAAACGACATCGTGTACCGTAGATAAAAAAATGGAGGTAAAAATACTGTGGAACTGAAGCTAAAATCCAAACCATTATCATAATCTGTGGCAGTGTCTTTAGTCTACGGAACGGAGCGATAAGGTTAATATGCGTTTGACCTTTCGATGTCCTTCAGATAGGCAGATATTATATGCAGAACCACATTGCGATGACGTCACACACACACACTAATACTACGCTGGAGTATATATACATCTTAATATATAAAAAGACAGCATACGTTTGTTTGTCATTGGACTCCTCCTAAACGGCTGGACCGATTAGAGTAAAAAATTTGTTGGATATATTAGAGTTACCGAGCATGGTTTCGAATCACTGCGGGACCCTGTAGGTGGTGCCAATTTCGAGATTCTGCAAGGGACCTGCCAAACTATTAGACTTATTGAAACAACGCCTAGTGATAAAACATTTACTAAAAATACAAGAAATAAGGTCGTGGAAAATAAGTGGCAGAACAAAGTCTGCCCGGCCTTCTAGTAGTATATTTAAAATCACTCTGTCAACGTCATTACTGAGCGGTTACTGCAACGTAGTGTTGATTTTGATAAGACGTTTATTGATACTGGAAATAGCCTTATCTGTAGATAAGAAAACATATTTTTCGTTTTAGGTGTCGTGTAGCGAGACCTAAACTGGACTGGATGTTAACCTTGTTGAAGGTCGATTGACTTGGCAAGAACTGATACAGAACTAGTTAAATGTATTATGCTTTTAAGTTAACGAGAGGGTTGAGATATTTCATAAGCACATTTAATACAGCGATAGAGATTTAGGTGCGTTCAAGTATTACGTAATAAATTTTTTTAACATTCTTGACCTCAGTAAAGGTTAGCTTATACCTAAATGACAATTTTCACCCAAAATGGTTGCCTTTTTTTTACTAAGGAGAATTACTAGTTTTTTTACATAATACTTGAATTCAACTAAACTCTAAAACATCAAAATCTGTCATACTATTATCGACCGGGAATCGAACCCAAGCCTACCAAATAAGCTACGGATTAATAGCTAAAACTGAAACAGTCATCTCAATATTACTTATATGGAATTCTTGACAAGTGTTGGCAACAATGAATGCGAAGTCAGCTCTAATGGTTTTGAACTTGAATGGCAGGTACACGTAATTGTGGCGTATAGAGAGGGTACTTCAATAAATGCTTTTAGTTACGTAAGCCACGTCACTGAATAAACAATAGCCCTAGACATTAACGCATAGTGTTACAATATAAAATAATTATTCTTAACAAAAAAAAAACCGACTTCAAATTAACTAAAAAGTAAAAAATAATTTTCTTTATGATTTAGTTAAACCCAAATT
>LGAG01000157.1:743794-809741 GCA_001278395.1 Lerema accius
GACATTCTTAATACTTGCAATGTTACTAGAAAACTTACTCTTAGCTACCTTTTTAAATTACAAAGTTACCAAAAGGTTTTAGAAATAAAGTGCTGGCAGGATTTCTCTATGAAATACAAAGCTTAGTGACTTTCAATTGAAGGAATTGGCGCCATTACTTCGATAACTCGCGCTTGTTGCCCCAAATTGCTAATGAATTGATTTCTATTTTAATTTAATACTCATTACAGAAACACAGGAACCGCTCGAGGGTGAACACGTTACATTGGTGACCGGAAACTGCGAATCTCGCGTCCCACATAATATTTCGCCCGCGGCACTTTTCAAATTCGTTGCGTGTCTGATCACGTTTCCTTTCGCTCGACTGGATTTCAAGTGTATATTTCCAACGGATTTATTGAATTTAAGTGAAATATACCGACTCGATTTCTCGATTATTTGACTCGAAGTAAAGCGAGCCCCGTCCGCGGAGATCGGACGCACGATCGAGACAAATATTGGTATGCAAGACGAGCATTTGATCATTGTCCGTTTATATTTGTGTTGTGTGCGGACGCATACCTGAGCATACTTATTCTATTTTAGAACGCGTTCTCGGTAAATAAATCAGAATTCTTTATCATGTTTACGTCTCGTTACTGGCTCGTATTAACGTATCGTTTTCGATATCGAATTCAGTGGTCGGCCTTCGTGCGAGTATTGAATGGTCGTGCTTTGACAACTGCGGCTTGCGAGTCTTTCGATACTTTAACTGCTGGTCTTTTCCTGTATTTAATTTCAATGCGATATTGAGAAATATATGCAATACTGATAATGAACCGGTAAGTGTAAAAATACTTTTAAGGGTCGTTTCCGCGAGAGCCTACGGTGTCCGATGCGAAACGGTCGCGCGTACCGTGTAAACCTCGGTTGCAATGAAATTGATGAAAATTGCATATAATTAAGAGCCCGATCGATACGATGTCCGTCTCTCCGGCGCCGTTTCTGCGTTTAGAAGAACCCATGAGAATGTTTAATTAAGCTGTAATTTACTGCTAACTGGTATATTGAATGGAGTTAGTTTAGCTCGGTCCGGAGCGCGCCCGGGGCGTCTCGTTGGCAGCCGGCTGCATAATCTTAGGTATTCAATTGATTGATGGCAGTGTATGCCCGACCGGTCAGATAGGAGGAAGTTTCTCATCGTGCCACTCCAATTCCATTCCACTAGAAATGGGTGGTCACCGGTCACGGATACGTTACTCAAACGCCATGAGATTTATGTTGTGTTATTTTACACAAATTTAAAAGACTCAATGTTAGATATGAATCTACTCTGCGGTTTATAATATTAAACTTGTATTAGACTGTAACTTATTTGTATTGCTTAATATTTTTAATAGTCGCTACGTGAATCGAAGGAATTTAACGAGGTGTGTCGAAATCTATAGTAATTAAATGACTAGAATTGATAACGCTGTTATTTTTATTAATTAACCGTGTTTACACAAGAAGGCCATAGCGTATTGTCTGAGCGGAAATTGTAGCAAAGTTAAGGACAACGCCCTGTCCGACATAGCACAATTAATCAATATATTTCGCAAGATGACTGGCACTAGATTTGCTTCATTTCGCAAATCCGATGTTTACTCTCCATTGTTCCATTTGCTTATTGAATTTGTTCATCCGTGGGATGTTTACTCGCCGATAATGCACCGTTTACAAAGTCGTCGGATGTCAATAGAGCACGGACAAATGTAAACATTGATTGTGCTGTCCGATTCGAATGAATAACAATGAGGGGATTCTTAATAGACGTGGATGACTGTACTTCTGTGCGTCTCCATGACATGCGTTCCCATCAGCGCTGTCGCCAGATTTCTATCATTTCTTATTATGCTTTTAAGTCGTTTCAGTATTTATTTGAAAATCACAGATAAAATTATATTGATTCCATTTGTTTCTGTCTCTGAATATTCAAAACTGAACCTTGTAATCCTTTACAAAGTCTCGCGTAATCTTGTATTTTATAGACATTATTAGGTGTAGTTTCCCGCGTGTTTTAATCTCGGCCGCAATTTAGTTATTGTGTTTAGTACAGCGTATCAAATTGGGAATAGAAGGCCGTTCAGAAACAGTAATCGCGACTAATTGTGGGCAATGAGCTCGGGCGAGAAGTCATGGCGCAACTGGGTATTCGCGTGTCTCACAATCGCGAACAATCGAATGTTCGTCGCGGGTACCCGTGTACCAGTGTACCAATGTACCCGTGTAGCGTGGTGCATGCGGTATTAGCATACCCGCCGGACGCCGAGCCCACGCGCGCCGCGGCCAATCCATCATAATCGCTGCTGTGTGCGTAAACGGACCCATTTTAGTCGAGACCAACATAAATTTGCCACGTACGGAACCTCCAAGCGAACAAATCCCGACCTTCCACCCTCGGGCTTCGAACGCCGCAGTCGAAGCCGCGTCTCAGAGGACAATTTCCTAATACGGTCGGTCCGGGCACGTCTGAAGTTTAAGCTGCTTTATGTTCGTAAAACAGGAAAGCTAATGCCGTTCGTGTACCTCGCCGGCTATATCTTTGGAACTTACATCGGTCGCTCTGGAGAAACACTCGTGAACAGCGTCGGGGAAATCTAAAATTGACTCTAAGTAGAGTGGAATGTCCGAATAAATCGCTGTTAGTACTCACGAGGTATTTCGGAGGGGGTCGGCTGTTTCGCAGCGGTCCCGAATGCTGTCGGACACCTTGATTAATAATAGTATTTGCGGAGACACGACATGAAACGATTTATATATCCTTTATTTCTTCATTTAGAACAGTGAAATTGTTAGAGAAATATAAACATGACTAGCGTTGAATTTAGGGTGAGCTCGACGCAGTATAAAACAGAACTATCTAATAAAATTGTGTTGTTTCACTGTTGTACAGTAACAACTCAATGCCGAATGCTGACTTCGCAATACGTACGAGATTTTATACGGCACTCAATTTACTTTATGGGTTGCTAATAAAATTTGTTTCTAGTTTTGGGAACGGATTACACAATTCTATGAGTATTTTTTGGTAAAATTGCAACTATGTAGAGAAACAGATTACTGATTTTTGAACTGTTCTTATTAACTGGAGGAAACTAATTTCTGGGCCACAAACTTTTGAAGTGGAAAATCACTTGATCTCCTTATTTTCTCATGATGCACTGGTTTTTCTCTACGTCCTTATAAACATCGTACATACAAGGCAATAAATAATGGCACAGCGTCATACCGCTTTAAATTAGACGCATGGCGTTAACCCACAAAGCATGAAGATGGAATAAATTGTGCAGTTCCAATCATTAGAATTCCTTAATCGTACGGAAATGTTCTTATCGTATATCGGTGCATCTGTTATACATTAAACATCAGATCAAATTGTCATGTCTCACACCGTATCTGCTGGTTACTGGTTGCTGGTTACAGGTTGCTGGTTAAGCTCGGGAGCTACGCGACGTTAACTCGTTTCGAAATGATTTTGAATTCAATTCCATGTTAAAACTTTGTACGTTAACAAAGTAACTTTTAGCGAGTCCTGCTGTGCAAAACATTCGCTTTATCGATAACGTTATCGTCACGCAATCGCAAATCACGTCAAATCGACATAAAAACAAAATTCTTCCACCTAATTATCTGATAATACGCTTATTTCTACTAATACCTATACTTTCCTAATTAAGCCGTTCCGTTATCGAGGCAGCGATACCTACGTGTAGATATTTCGGTCCGGAATGAGGGATCGCGTTCTCTTTGGTATTCAAATGCACTTTTAATTGGACGCCCTCGCTGTGATAAGTTAGGGAACAACGTGCGTCGTAAACTTCTTGCTTTTAGATCAATAAGGGCGTATCGTTGGACTGAGTTTTCCTGTTAACCATTCTATGATCTATTATGGTGATACGACTTATATCTAGTTCCGAATCTTGTTTGTGCTCATATGAAGATGTTACACTATCTAGACCTATTAAGCACTGGCCCTTATAATATCTTTAGTTGAAATTTTTTTCATGTTTACTCACCTTAAACTTTCCATGGACTTCCACTAATATTTAAAAACCTAAATTAGCCAAATCGGTCCAGCCGTTCTCGAGTTTTAGCGAGACTAACGAACGGTAAATATTTTTTATATATAGAGAAGAAGAAGATAAACGCCCCAAGTACTTACATATTGACAACTAAACAAAATACAACAATTACAGTATTACTCCACAATACCTAGGTACAAGTTTAGCCTAGTAGATAAAGTTATTATCAACGAAAACAAACGAACAATACTTCGACATACTTTTTTATAAATAAACACGTAAGAATGTGACACCTACTTGCGCTGAACAATACGATAATGTGTTTCAACAATGAGCCGTGAATGGCCGTATTCTTTATATTAGTCGGCGAACTATAACCACTGCCTTACTGCCGATACATATTGAACAAACATCCGCTTCCTTGTACTTTTGTAAACATGCCTTCTGTAATAATCGTATCCCGATCTTGCCGATGAATCATAGCATGGCATAGTGGCATAGATAAGGAACATGGGAATTTGATGCATGCATGATAGGTGTGGCCATGAGTCGGGAGCATGGATCTCCTTATTATTTCTGAGGGCTAGTCTTGAGCAAGTTGAGCATGCTCACCATGTTGCTCTAGTGCCGATTGGTAGAGAGATTCAGTGGCCAACCTAAATGTCGAAAGTTTTATGCTGCCCGATAGCCTCCGACTTGGCTTAGCGACCCATTAGCTGACGATAACGATCACCTCCATAGGTTTAACGTATCTACCCTTTGAAGCAAGAAAACGCGCAAATTTTACCACTAGTACTACTAGCAGTTATCCATCCACTTTTAGACCGTGCTCGCAGAGGCTTAATTACGTCAATCACAAAATTGTTAAAATCTATGTGGATATAAACTGAAGCGCTTACTATTAGATAGTTCGTCTCCGGCTCTTTCATTACTACTATAAAAAACCGGTACCGTTATAGGGCTGCTATTGAATTAATTCGCTTTCCATTGATTGTTCGCATGGAAAGCGTACGTGCGACCTCGTCGCCCACGCGCAATCTATACCCATGTAACCCGCCAACGACGTTAACAAACGACCGGTACAGAATAGGGTTTTGAAATCATTCAATAAATTAACTGTTTGGAAAGTAAACGTCATCCGTGACTTGATCAAGCACGTCTATCAAATTGATTTCAATGGAAATGATCGATTTGATCACATCTTTCTTGACTTTGATTATCAACTTTTGCTAGTTGTTGCTGTTGAGTAAAGAGTTGCCGGTTTGATTCCCGCCGTTTGTCTGACAAATTATGCCTGTACTGTTACTGTTATGAATAAAATGGTGACAACAATTTCCCGAGTTCTTTCGTATTTCAAACACATACTTAAACTTCATTATATAGCAGTCGTAACGCCACATCGACAGTCTTCAGGCTGTATAACAATTTCATACAATTAGAACGACTAACTGAAAAGTTAATAGCTACTGGAGCAGTCTGGACTCTAGGGCTAAGTAATGAGATCTATAGTGAACCATTAAGTCAACATTGTTACTGGAAAGAGTTGTGAAGCAATTTCTCTGCGTGGTCTTCGGTCTTAATATCCGTCAATTCAAAAGTGAGCCCAAAGACATTTGTAGATTGTGATAATGAATAAATATAACTTACCTCGACTACATTGTATGCATATTTACGGCGTATTGCGGTTGTCATGTGCATGTGTAGGTGGATGGTATTAGGATACATGGCACCATAATTATAGCCTTTGTACAGTTTACTCGTGGAATGTAAACTATTACATCATCGCCGTAATGTTCTGTGAGTTTCCACACTTTTTGTTACTGCCATAGATAGACTCTTTTGTAAAATACCCAAGTTATTGTTTACCAAGAAGCCTGAAGGTTAGTAGTGAAGCGATGAAATTGAAGACATTGGACGCACTTTGAACCTCACTTCCATCCACTAGATTCCCACAGGATGTTTATAGTTCACAAATTTCGAAACAACCCATTATGATAACAAGTAATTAAGTAGTTCATTTTGTAGTATACTAGCTATTATTCGAATTATGAGTTGATAGGTAAATACGTGTGGGTTTTCCGCACACAATGGCGTAAGTGTTATACGATTGATCGTTTCTCAATTTTTCATCGTCTAGACTTAAACTAACGTGGTGAGTCGTATGTAGTCTCAGCAAATTATATTCGGCAAGATGTAGGTATAGCGCTTTACTATATAATAAGGAAATGTATTCACTTGGTTTACAAGTAAAATAACTAGCAGATTGCTCACAAAAGTATTGTATCGATTGCAAATGACTGCCTCCCATATTTTGAAGTAGGTACCTAGTGTAACTAATCTTTTCTCTTAAAACTGTTAAGCCTCGCAAGTAAGTTGTCACGGATAAATTAGTCAGGGAACCCGTGGTCACGTGCCAAGAGAACCTTAAACAGTTACATCAAAATTTATGCAATCTCCGTAACAAAGTTTCGAAGGAAATCAATAAAGCCAAAACTCATTACGCTTTAAATGGTGACTTAACGGGAAACCAGGATCCTGTAAATCTTGAGATCGCTAAAAAAATTACGAACGTCAAATAAATTGTGGGAACATTAGTCTCCTTTACTGCGCCCAATAAAAATCGATTTTATACGAGCGAGCTCTCGATTCGTTTAATTAACTTGACTTTTTCCTCTTTTTCAGGTGAGTATGCGGTTTGACGTTCGCTTCGGTTTTACCATCTTCATAAGACGACCTAAATTACAGTAAGATTAGTATTAATTTCTTCCTAATTTATACTTTTTTTGGGTGTGATTCTGCAACCCCAATCCTGCTCTTTTGTCTGATCTTTCCATAGAAAGTCTAGACGGCCTAAAACATATTCTACAAGGAATTAAAATTATGTTTCGTTCACTATGGTACCCGTATGGTACACATACATTATAGAATGATGACTATCGAACGGACAGTTTTTATGAGTAGCAATATATTTGTCAATGACCTCCAATTGTTCTATAGGAATTGATTACAAATCGATTGATGAACTGGTCTATATATTTGACATCGCTACATATTCTGATTATTTATATTTAAAACTGTTTCGTATCTCTTCGCCTTTTTCCCCAATATCGCTTCACAAGTAATAATGAGGTTTAATGCTGAGTTATCGTCATTTTATTACATTTTACAGCTCCGTTTAGTTGGCTATCTCGTTAAGTAAAAATTGGAGATTGGGTATACATTATAAATTACCATTCTCTGATGGGAACGACATTTACTACTCTTGATATTATAAATATTGTCTTCGATAGATCATTTACATCTGTTACGGAAAATTATGAGGTCCAAGCGAATTAACATATTATATAGATTCCTAAAATTTTCTATAATAACAATGTATCGAAAGCTAAAAAATCATTAAAATAAAGATTTACTATTTAAAATATAAAACTCATTTTAGCTGATTCCTTAATATGCATATAGAGTAAAAGAAATCTCATAAAAAAAATTGTTTATAGCAACAAAATCAAAGGTAACGTTTTCACGGCCTTCCTGTCTTTTTCTACGGCGCACAATTTGAGAACCTCTGGCCTAGAGTATAAAACGTAGGTACAGACAGCGGAAGCCCTCAAGGTCGCAGTAAACTGCTATCTCAGGTCTTCATTGCTCAATGATCAGAGTCAGTCAGCAACCCAATCCGCCTACGCGTTCCTCGAATGCGTCGATGTCACGTTTCTTAGAAATATCCCAAAACCGATCACTCGAACATTTGTTGTCCTTTTTTGTCAAACGTTAATTGAGTTTTTCATTCCGTATTTTTGGAGTTTTGGCCATGTAAAGCTTAAATTTAATTTCTAAAGGTTGGTAAACTTAGATGTTATTCAGATGACGTCAATCTTTAATTACTGGATTTGTATTAAAAGTATTTTTTTAGACACAAGAAAGGGCTTTTGAATAAGAATTGAAAAATAAATTTCCTTATCAGTTGATTCATTCATAACTATTTTTTTTTAATAAATAAGTGGGCGCGGAGGTTCCATATTAAGCACTAAATAGCGTTCATAAATTAGGTAAATTGTGTAAATCCATTACGCATTCAGTAGGTATTGTGTAAGTTTGGATTGCCGATTGTTATCGTTGTTAAACCGTAAAATACTAATAGCTAATTCGTGAACTATTAAATAAAAAGGAGGCTTTTCTTATATTGTTTACATTTTTTATACTTTGTTGCATATTTCGATATGAGAATTGATGTCTGAATTGCGTGAGAATATAATGCTATATTTTGTTAAGATTATTCTTAGGTGTAGTCTTTATTATGGAAACGTATGTAAATTTTTAGTTTCCGTCAAGTAAACCATACAGATCCAAATTTAATTCTTCTAACTCAATTTCATTTCATTGCGTAACTGTTATTTATTGCAAAAAGCAAAAAAAAACTAATAACTGTAGCCATTTAACCAATACGACAGTTGTAGAAACACCACCATAATTATTTGTCTTAACCGTTTACTGTACTAACAATTTAACCCTTAATTAAAGAGAACGAAGTCAGTTTTACAACTTTACTACAGAATATGAGGTCGGTAAACTAACGTCGTCTCCTTTTTTAGCCTCAAACGGGCCGCGAGTAAACAAAGGGGCTCGAATTTACGCGCCAACACGACTAGTTTCCCGCCAAAGAGACACGTGTTCTAAATACGTCACTGAGACGGTTTCCTTTTAATTTAACTACGGAAAACTAGTGCTTTCATAATCATCACAACCCATAACTGTTCCACTGCTGGGCTCGGGTCTCCGCTATGTAAGAAATACAGGCCATAGTCTACCATGCTGGCCTAGTGCGGATTAGCAAATTCACAGACCTTTGAGAAAGTTTATGGAGAACTCAAAGGCTTGCAGGTTTCCTCATGATGTTTTCCTTGACATCAGCAAGAGATACTAGGTTTCTAATACGCACATCACTTATGATAATTAGAGATGCGTGCCGGGTTTGAACTCAAGGACACCGGTCCGGGAAACCAATGTTCTAACCACTAAGCTATTGCCGCTTAGTAAGTTTACTAAGCAGTTATAGTGTTCAATCTGCAATTTAGGCAGTATAAAGTAGAGCAGTAACGTCAAAAATAAAAGTCACAACTAAAACAGTAACGTGAGAAAATGCTAACTGCGCTCGGAACCACTGTCTATGGTTGTTTTTCTTCATTAAATTTAAGCCGGTTTGAGTCAAAGATAACATCTCATGTACAACTTAAGACGGTTTTATGCAGTGAGTAGGTCAATGTGCCATGTTTGACCATGTTTGGCTGTTCTTGTGTAATGCTGAGAGGATACTTTACGATGTTCTGTTGTATCAAGTAGCGTTTTATTAGTCCATACATCACAGATTTATAGACATCAACCGTCGCGCGTTTTGCATAATACCTCGTAAATATCTAAGTAGGATTAGGAGTGTAAAGACCGTGTCTAACTGTTTGTTATTATCTATTAAATTGTTTTCAAATTTTTATTATGTAGTTATATTAAAATTAAAATAATACATTTCCGTAATTAAACTAGTTAAACGAGGTTCAAGGTTCATTGCCCCGCAAGCGTTAAATTACCCACAAGTTTAATTACTGTCGTTAAATTGACCTTTGTCCAAGTGACACAGAAAACATTTTTAAACTTCACATTACGCGTTAATGCTTATCTGTGACATTAAAATATTCATGACTACCTTTCTTATTTTACGTGTGAAGTGTTTGTATAATTTTGACTGTCGGCGGCCGCGCAGCAAATTTACGCGACAAGCGGAAGTCGCGGCCAATTTGCAATAACTTGGGCGTTAATTAATTTCAAGTCGGACGTTAAAGACCATTATAGAATTTCCTTTTCGAAACAGAAGTCTTATAATTTATTTTGAAGATATTCAGCTACTTAAACGTTGCCCTACAATGGCAGCTTTAAGCGAATTTAAGTTTTATTTCTATATTTTACATACTGGGATTTAAAAAATTCCATTCTTACGTTCGCCGCTTTGACTGACGTGGCGTCCGGAATAAGCTAAATTTATGGCGAGGTCTGCTTTTTACGAGCGGCTGCCCTATGTTAATGGAGTCGACGAAACATTCCGAAGTTCGGTGCGTTAGCTGTACATGGTGATGTGTGTAACGCGAATGCGCAAGCTGCTCGGGAGCGCACCGAAAATCGCAAAGGAATTACCACATCGTAAATAAATCATGCATAATGCATTATTACTCAATCATGTACTCGTATAGTTACTGAAGGCATCAGCTTTTTGCATGCTGGACTGAGGTTTTTCGTGGGGTATTGTCCTGTCCGTTGGCGCGGGATCGCGAGATGAGTCAAGATACTCGATGGTAACGAGCGCCGGTTGCCGATTTTGGATGCATTGAGCAACCGTGGTACTAAATGAGGTTGCTACAGAATTCGTGAAGTGTATCACGATAATTATGTTAGAAAGGACTAACGGGAAGTGATGTAGGACAGTGTAGAACTTTTTGTACACTAATATTAGGATAAAAGTGACGCAATGTTATGATAAAGAGGATTAAGATCGTCGCTTCTCACGTTGCTTGAATCGATGTATTTTGTACGGGATTATTCGATAATGGTATTAAATCTTTTATTTACTTCTAGTTACAGACCATAGCCATTGCAGTTCTGTAGTAATAATTATATAAATAAAAATACATAGGTATATCAACCCATTCCAAAGATATGATTAGTAAAATCTGTTCATAAACAAAAACAACTTACCGTTAACCAATAGTAAGGGATAGACAACTTATTAACCGGCCGTTTGTTAAATACCTAGTTAGTAACCAGATTTGACGAAGTGGCTTCATAACTCTGTTCGGGGCATATAACATAACGGTAACGTCGTCATAGTGACCCGGAGATAGGGTTGGCAACTTCTTCAACAAAATTTAATATGTTTAAAGAAAAAAAGTAGTCGTCAAGATGCTATTATTCATTAACGGCTTACCTACTGCTCAGTAAATGTAACCCCTTAACTGAGTAGGCTCTGGCATACTTCGCCATGCTGCTCAAGTGCGCATTGGAGGAGGGATTAGTGACCAACCCAAGCATTTTATGACCACTTCGAACTTGTAAGATGATTGAGCAGTAACAGCAAAAATTGTTTCATCGCTTCCGTGTTTCGAAAGGCACATTTAACCGTCGGTTACTCGTTATCATTTGTTAGCAGCTGTTTATACTTCCGACTCTCAGGTTACCCACTAAACTTTTCACTGGGTTAAGTTCATTCTAAGCTTAGTGATGAAGTATATTGTAGTTGATCACGAATGGTACGGTCGACAGCCCTATAACTAGAAGTCGACCGCCCGCCGACCGCCGTGACCATCACGCCTACCACCGTCACAGGTGCGTCAACGTTCACTTTCAATGTCGTTACCATTTATTTTTATGGTTTTATGCTACTTTGTATACTAAACTTTATTTAGGATCGGTTTCTGTGACCTATCTAGCTTCTCAGAACTTCTAGTAATCTATCTCCTATGTTTATCTATTGTTTAACTTATGTTTTGTGTGTAGTCTTTTGTTTACTGTCAGTAAGGAATAGATAGGATGTGTTGAGCTACAGCTGACTGTAGTAGGTACTCGTTATATTATCTTAAGTGGCGACTTCAAAGCATGTAGCGTTTAATAACTTAATCCCTTACATTTTTAACTCTTTAACATCAATTCTGAGATCGAGAAAAGTTATTTTCGTAGCGCCATTAATATATTCATCGTACCATATCCGCTAAACGATGTTCATTTCTCTTGATGTATTTTGAAAGTCAAAGCAGTGGGCTGAATAGTGTTTTGAATAAAATACGATTGTATAATTTATCGTTCATTAATCTAGAATGCGTACCTTTCATTAATGCGACCGCTAACACGGAGTTTTAATTAAAAATGAGTAATCTGCGGCTAGGATACTAGAAGCGCTGTTCGTGATGTGAAAATTGGTTTTGAAAATTTATTATTGTATGTTATAAGGCATACTGCAATAGTAACATACTAGACAAATTTTAGTTCAAAATATTAATATTTTTCTTTTTTTTTCGCAAGGAATGTTAATACAGTAAGTAGGATTCGCGAAGAAAAAATCGTGGTCTCAAAAAATTAAAAAAAAAATTAAATACGTTCGTGAGCTAAAAGGTTGAGTACCCCTGCAACGTGCAAGCGGGATGCAAGTTGGCCGCGTGCGGATATTAAAAATCTTGATTGTCTTTCCCATCTTATTCCGTTCATGGTGGTCTGATAGAAAATCATTTTGTTTTTTATAACCGACTGCGATACAAAGAGGGTAATGTTTGTTGAGTGTATGTATGTATGTATGTCCACTTTTGCACGCCGTCAGTCAGAACTTTTTGTAATAGGTGTAATTAGGTGTATAACTAGATATCGTTCAAAATTACATTATCAGTGAATTAAAATTCTTCCCTCTTATTTTTAAAGTCTTTACTGTTTCCAATCGCGAATAACAAATTTTTAAGTTTTTTTTTCCTTATAATTCGAGCACCAAGGAATAACTTTTAAAACAATTAGTGTAAATAATTGCAAAGATATGGAAGTAAACGGTACGAAAGTGATAAGTGACGCACGGTAGCGTCGATTTAAATTTACTGAGGTAATAAAATTGAAACTGTTACTTTGTGTTTATGATTACTTTCATTCTGCAATATTGTTGCACGGTGCACATTTGTAACAAGACGTATCAAAACTTATTGTATTTAGCTCTTAATTATCTTTTAAATATGTAAATATTTTTTTTAGATCTTTTGAATTTTCGAATTCAATTTTAGGCTATAATTATTAAAATATTTGTAGTTATTTCACCTTTTTATTTATGGTATTATCTACCTTATAGTTTTAGTTAAGAGTCGGACCAAAAAATATATAAACTCAGTGTTCAGAACAAAAAAAGTGACGTCAATTCTCTTTCTTTTACGATCTGACGTAGGTATATCACATGAAGACGTTATCATTTGTTATTAACGTTATGTTTTTCCGACCACACTCTTTTGCAAGGACTGAGTCTTTATTATTTGGTCTGTGAGTTAAGATCCAAAATTTCCATTGGCCCTTCAATCTAACGGTACATACATACTCGCCCGTACATGCAATAAAGCAGTAGGTAAAATCATATACGATCTAATTAGTATTCAGTACATCCCTGTGACATTTGTCGTGTCTTCCACATACGCGTTACGTGCGCATTATTCAGGATTATACAACGCGGTTCATCCTTAGTTTTTGTATACTGAACTATTTACGATGCATTAATACGTTTCTTACTCGCTACGGTAGTAAAAGGAAATTAATAGGGTTGTCACCTTATTCCATATCAGTATCGGTTTTTTCATATGATAGTATGTGAGTAACGTCAATCTAATACTTATTAACATTTTTTTATTCTCCAATCCACATTTGTTTCTTATAAGCTTAATGAGTTTTGTAGTATGTTTTTTTTTCTGCATCTACAGCATCTTTATACACAACAATCAAATTCTTTAACTGATGGAATAAAAGTCATCTTCAACAATATTTTTTGTAAAACTTTTTCAAGTACAAATGAACCAACCCTGCAATGATCGGTACTTGGTACTTAGTACCTACTCCATAATGTTTAGCAATAAACACTTGCCTTAAACAGAAGCCGGCTATTAGTTTTATAATCTGTATTTTATAAATGCCAAAGGACCCTCGGGAGATTCTCATTTCAATTTTATATCCTTGCAATGCATTAGAATTTCTAACTAGCAACGGCTATGTATATTATCCTGCATCTTATAATAATCGTATGTAGTAATGTTTGTGCGCACGCGATCATTTATTAAAAGATGTAATAAGCCTTTTATGCAGTTGGTGGTAGACCTTTTTTTTAATTTTACTATGTGCAATCACATTCACAGGAATAAGTAACATAATGATTTTGCGTTAAGGTAAAAAAATATTTGATAACGTTAAGTTTATGTCCTCATACGACTCGATAAACTATACCGATTATTTGCTAGATTTTTTAGGGTTAATCTCTTCGATTGTTTTAAGAACAAAATAATAATTGTTATAATCAATGTTTTGTAACTTGATATAAGTACCTACTATATCTTTAAATATACGTTTATTGATAATTCCCGCAACATTGGTTATAGTGAGAATAATTTAATACCAACTATAATTTATTAAGATCAGCAACAGAAAATCCCGTATTTTGTGATAATATCCATTCGCAAATTCTGAAATAGTAACTTAATAGTCTCGAATTGAAATAGTTTAAATCGTCGCGCGTCGTTTTAGTTTCGTAATGTAGGCCGTTACAAGTTATTTGTTCTAAAACTATTTCGTTGAAATAAATTCATGACAAATCCTTCGAATATTTCGGTTCTTATCAACTTCTCTAGATAGGGAAATAGCGATAGGCGCTTACGAGGTAGATATTTGATAATATTATGTTCTAATTCAAAGAAATTTAGCTATTCACGATCCTAAAATATAAACGAAATGAATGTGTATTAAGTCCATAAGTTTTTTTGATATCTACATTATCTACCTATCAGGGCTATATGTATAGGTACATACTCGTACATATAGGTCGCGTCATCATAATAATACGATTAACTCCATAATGACGCGAATCAAATAGGCACAAAATAATGATAGCCTCTCCAATAGATTTCGATAATGTAATTAGCACTAATAAATATTATCTTAGAATTTCGCAGCTAATAAAAGCTAATAAAAGTGGTAATAAAATAACTACAGTTTATAGAAAGTTATCTTGGCGCGTGGGCGGCAGTCACCGCCTTCAATTTGTACGTAAATGGTGCCTGGTCATTGTTTATTCACATTTATGGAATTCTTTAGATTTCACTCCTAATGGCTCATTGGGAAAGTATTGTAATAAATTTGCTTATTTATAGATTCGACCACCGCCATCGTTAGCACGGACTGCTTTAATGTTGTAGCCTGGATACCTGGCTCGCTTCGGCTTTCGAATATGCGGGATTTACGATTTAGGTTTTACGTTTGAAAACTAGAAGTGAGGAGTCATCGTTTACATGCCACTCCTATAGATAATCATTGTGGTGTTAAATAAAGTGACGACAAATTTTCCTTAATTTTTACCTGTCTATATGTGTATTGCGTATGTGAATCTGAGGAAGACTGAGGAGCATACAAAAAGACAATTAGCTTGGAGAGAAACAACAGTGTAGAGGCGACGAAGTTTGCTACACCACTATTTCGTACATACGTGTCAATGATACTTTGTTTTATTATTAGGTACCAAGTGAAGTAGAAAGTGGACGGCTTTTCCTTCAAATATCTCTTGTCTTTGTTCACAAGTTAACGATACACGATCCTTTAAGACTTACCAATGAATTGAAGGATTTTCATCCAGATGTCATAAACGTAGTATTATCTCTTATGCAATGACTTTAAAGAAAATATCAAATCTACCGCCCCGTTCATAACGCAGATTGTCACTGTTATCTGATACCATATGTCAATCTTTCCATAGACAGATACCTCTATGTACCCACTAATTGTTATCGATACAAACTGGACGCTTGTACAGTTGCACTAACTCACATGTCCAGTAACTCGGTCAAGCTATTTCCGATCTTATGTTAAAGTAAATAAGAATCACATGACATGTGCAGTCATTACCTAATTGATACAATAGCTCACGCAATTCTTTCGACATTGATATACATTGCGGCTTAACGTCCATATATCCATCGGTCGTTATCTGTAAACCGGCATTGGGTTTTATCAATTGGAACAATCATAATTAGCAATGATATCGTGTTATGTGGTTTTGAAAATATTTGTGGCAGTTGTAGACGAAATAGACGGAATTTTATGTTCCAAATAGGGTTTTGGGAGTCAGAGTACACATATACAAAGGGCAACCATATGTGCTAAAGGGTAGCAACGCATTTGTGACCAACTTCAGATGGGACAAATAGGTACTAAAGATTACTAATTGAAGACGAATGTACCAATTATTATGGAACTTTGCCATGTTGTATTTAAGTAATACTGTAAAATACCATTAATATTATTCATTCGTATTTACCTTAATCGAACTTCACGGATGTATAGGTACAGTAGTTTGTTTAGCCTGTCGTCTTTACCTCGAAAAATAATAACATGAGGGTGATGCATAGTGTATGGAATTGAAAGGCAAAGTTTCCTTGCCTTTATTAGTCACATAAATAATAAAATGGCCGCCGCCAACTAACTTAAAACTGGTACACTTAAACCACTAATAGAGCCTGAATGTACTCGTTTCATTTATTAGTAGTTACTAGATGTAGCATTTGCCGATCTTTAATACCACATATCGGCCCATTATCAGTAACAGACATCGTTTAAACCAGGGGTTTCAAAACTTTAAAAATAATAGAACACCAACTAAATAAATATCTTTTATTTTATGGAACCCAATATTTTGACTGGTTTTTACATCTTACGTCTTTTCCCTGTTACATTTCACAGATTCCCCAAAGTTGACCGTATTTTGGGGTTCAAATGTGCAATATAATTTTTGGCGGGACCCTGATGAGTGTTCTACGGAACTAATAGGTTCCGCGGAACCCACTTTGAGAATCCCTGGACTAAACTATAATAGGTAGAGTTTACTTACTGTACCCAGTCTACGTCCATCTGTTTCATACTAGATTTTATCTGTACAGAGTTGAGAGTTAAGTGTGCTATTTAGAATGTTATAAAAGATATTGTCAACGCATGCAGCATTCGGCCGTAAAAAGTAAAGTTTTGCTGCCGACATTTAGATTTCTACGCCAGATTAAAAATGCTCAGATGTAGAGAAACGTTTTTGTAACTGCTAAATGGGTTGGTTGGTTAGAAATACTCGAGATTGAAGATAATACAGCATCTTGGCAACGAGAAAATATATCTGTCGGCTTGACCGATCTACAGGGCGTGTCATATACTTGGTTGGATTTATGCATATGATTATATCTGGTATCTAAGTCTTTGATAGTCGCTACGAAACTTACATGCTTTCGCTAATTTTCAAGTTACAAGTACAATTTGGACTTATAATAGAGCATGTAGGTAGGTAGGTAGGTACCTATCAATCCTGTTATCCTCTCAGTATTTAATGAGCTAATTCGAACTAACCTTAACTGAATTTATGGGATCATCCAAATAAAAGTATCAGAAACCGCAACTATCAAGTCAATGAAATGTGTATAATGTAAATCGGTGATTACCTACTGATTACAGTCATCTTATTTAAATACCTACCTTAAGTATTATAACTTTCACGGAATTAGGAAAATGTTGTATCTGTAACAATTATCCATTCGAAACTATCAGATATCTGAAATCATTTCATATTGAAATCTGAAACATACCTCATCTAACAGCAGCAAACTGTACAAGACGCCGCGTCACAGTTCGAAGGTAGTTTAAAGGACTATGTACTTGCAAACTGCGAATCCTGTATCAATATTTAAAGCCCATTCACATACCTCGGCAAAACATTGGCGGAATTGAGCGGCACAACTATTGCTGTAACTATTTGCATTTACATTATTATGAATGCTCGGCGGTTGCGTGACGGCGCGCGCCGTGCTTCCTCCTGCGCAGCAGGGAAGATCGCAGTTCCATGTATTGGACTCTATGACGGATATCTGATACTTAATACGCCTTTTATGTACTGCAAATATGTTTCGATAACCGACACTAATAAGTTGAGGGTTCTGTGTGTTTGGGCCGAATTTGGCGTTGGGGAAAAGAGTATAATTTAAAGGTTGTAGACGCCTATTTTTTTTGTTTTAGGATTACTCAATACAAAAAGCAATTAATAGCAATGAAATTTAGGAAAAAAAAATGGTTTCTTGATTTAAATTTGAACAGACCAAAAATGTTATTGTAAGGATGCTTCCACATAAAATCCGACTAAATACGGGCTGCATTCATTTTTATTGCCTTTTTCCTGTTGCATTCTATTTAGACTGCACCATCAATCTGCGGCATGCACCTGCGTCCTCGTATTATTAGGCGTCGCGACGCCGTCCGTTGACCCCGGCGACCTGTTTACCGAAATATACCGCGCGCGCTGCCAGACGCTCGGCTTTGTCAAACATGCCGCTGGAAATAGGCTGCGTATCCTCAGTGCTGCCAACTTAGCCATGCTAAAGTTCGAGAAGTTGCTATCATGACGTTACATTCCGATTTAACATCGATTCTCTTGTCTCTATTTGCTAGTCTTTCATCTGCGAAGATCGCACCTTTCTTCAAATTTTTCAGTAGCTTGTTTCGAAAACGAATGTCGGTAAATATCTCTTTGTCGATACCGCATAGTTTGCCCACCTGCCTTATTTTCAATTTTGTTCTCTAATCAAGAAAATTTATGCTAATTTAATGATTTTTGAATCGCAAACATTTTAAAATAATACCCCTCTAAATAATTTTAAAGTACCTCATTCTCAGTATGTTGTTGATGTTAATATTAATTTGGATGCTTTAGCATGTAAAGCGGCCCTCTTTATTACGAACCTTCAAACATTATTATAGCCGTTAAAACGTGCTAATTATTTCTCGTGCATCCCAAACATTTTAACGATGTTGATGAAACTGCACGATCTTTTCAAAATATTATTTATCGACAATAAATTTGTTGGCAACGAAAACTTTAACAATTCTGGCACCGAATTCAATTAAAATTTTAAGTGCTGTATTCACTTCGATAAATAAGAAATAGCTGTTGTACTCATAAATTGTGATATTATTTTTAAATTTAAGGTTTGGAACATTCGGTGCAAGTATTTATGACATCGCTTAAAAATGATCAAAACACACCGTTATTAAAACATTGCTTCATTTTTGATGAAATTGAATGAAATTTTGATTAACTTTTCCCTAAATTCATTACATTATTTAACTCTAGTATTCAAAGTTCACGAGTTCATTGTGTTTATTAAACACACAAAGACGTAGACGAGACATGATTCCAATCCATTCTGTTTTATTACAATCCGCGCCGCCGTCCTGTAGCCACGTCTGGGTGCACTATGTTTCAGCTAACTTTAGATGACAGCGATCAATACTGAACGCAGGGTGGATAGAACTGATTTATTTACTCTTTCCTGTCTGGCTCCTCGAAATGAAAGCTGGATTAATTCCTTTGTTTCATGCTTTTACACAACGTTTGTTCGTACGACGGACATTTGAAGCTCATCTGTTGACATGATATCTCGATGTGCTTACAGTAAATCTTTTGATTACGAGGAAGTTTAAAAATAGAGTTCCATTGGCATTCAACACTTACAAAAGTTGCCATAATTCTTTCCGCGGCGAACGTTTACAGGTACTCCGCACGCTGGTAGCACATCAGGCTATAACATATATCAGTACCAGCCCTTTCATCTAACGACCTGGCTAGATCTTTAATGTATGAACCGGGTACAGCCTATTTAAATTCAAATGGTTCAACTGTACGGATAGGTTTTTTACGATCATTCTCAGTAGTCTAGCCGAGGGGTTCGCGGAAAGCGCAGTTATTGCGAACGTGAACGACGCCATATGGCGCGGCTGGGTCTGCTGTAGCTTGTTATTTTATAATTTTTCCGTCACTATCATAATTCTCGTAATCGTTCACTTCTGTGTGTTAATATGAATCATACTGAATTTATCTAACTGCAAGTTTCATTCTAAGACGCTTGAATCGTAAATGCTTTTAAGTCTGTTTCATAAGTCGCAATATTTTTTTCATAGTTACCTTTGAACATTACATCTCGTGTTTAAAGTTCATTGGCACTCATCTATATGGGACTAATAAACTAACTATTGAGCCTATGAATTGTGGGTCGATTTAACTATTGGATTAAGACTAGTCTTAAATGCAGCTACCTCACGAATGTCAAACAAGCTTGCGGCATGAACCGTACAGGCGTCGCCCGAGGTCTCCTTGAACCCCATCACTAGTTCTGCTAATTGCATTAACATAATCACGTACCTCTACACCGTTAGCGCGCAATATGGCCTGAACAATTAATTCCAACTCAAACAGGACACCCTTGTACTAATCCAATGTACTAACTGCTCCTAATTGGTGACCACGGCCAGCCATTGTTCCCAAGGCTACATAAATACTAGTGATTTAAAACAGGCGGCTGGATCTACGACACATTTAGCTAATGTTCTGAGACTTCTACGCACTATTAAGTCTCGGGGGGTTCGTTAGAGTTTTTGGGAATTTAGTTATTTAGTTTGCTTAGCTTTAATATTTGTTTTAAATTTTGATAAAGTCATATTTCTGTCCTTTGATTTATTAAGCAATGCAACGCTTTGTCTTTGTTTATGATAATGTAGGTCAATCTGTCAAGAAATAATGCGTCTTATAATCTTCACACTCACTCAGACATGAGCTGAGCACTGAATTTATTTTCCTAATGATCTGTTAAAGCACCAATAACTTTACAAGCGACTGGGATATAGTCATTAGCGTGAATCAGCCCCTTATGATTCGATGAGGTCTATTTACCGCGTGTGGTGTAATTCAATGGCTCGGTTGCGTCAACTGAAGAGTAGCGGTGGTCATGGATAGAAAAGTCCGGTAAAACTGTAGTATGATTACGGTACAACGTCTTATATTCAGTTTTGTCTTATACTTTTCTTTTAGCACTAAAAATACTTTAAATGCATTTGAATTAACTTTTCGAACGGAAAGCATTTGTTTTGGAATGCTATTTAAGTATATCTATGTACTCTAAGCTTCTCATGTAATTTTCATCTGAAGACCCTTTACTTAGGTTCTTCGACAGCATTTTTGCCACATTTTTCGCAAGCAACATTTTCTCATCCATCTCTTATTCGATGGAGGAATCCTTGCAAAAAGCTGTGTCGAGAGTCGAGTTGCTACGGAAGCGTACCAGTCGAGCCGTAGGAAGAAATACCGAGGGCCGGTAGAGGAGTGAACGGTAATTAATAGAAGGTCACGGAGCTCCGTTAGTTGGGCCGCGCATCTCGACATATATAGTATTAGCGGCTGGTGCGTCCGGCTCGCCTTTATTTAGCAATCGGCGACTTCTTGCATCTCCTCGCGCTTGCGTTCAACAATCGACGCTTTTTCTAATCTTCACTCCATGTGGGACTTATGGTAATACATTATTGTGTAGCCTTTTAAAGAAAGACTCATGTTTAAATACTTTGTATTTATAATTCTTTACCCATTAAAGTGTAGTTTTCAATTATCTGTGAGTGTTATCACTTCCTTAAGCCTCAGTAGATTAGATTATATATTTAATGAAGTTTTTATCGGCTTTCGAGGTATAATTACTAATTTAGTTTGGCAAAGTCATCAGTGCATTCACCTACTGCGTGATAACTTACAAATAAATATTGTGAAACTTTTCTTTCCCACTGGGTATTGTGAACTTTTTGAGTACGTACCTTCCAAATGTTCTTTAGGTGATCAAACAGGAATGTAGAAAACCTTTCGAAACCTCCTTAAAGTCGATAAGGTTGTTCCTAGAATGTATTAGTGGTATCGATAAAGACGCCATCCTAGGGTAGGTGTCGTGTATCGATAGTCGATAACTTGCGTGCCGTTACGCCGCTAATTACTGATGTTACATGTCCCGATTGACGATAAAATGTCTATCGGGAATGTGATTTATTAAGTACACGCAATGCAGTTCGTTATATTACTTTTATTTATAGTGTCTAACATCTCTAGTTGATAGACTGACGGGTTGGCTAAGTGCGTGATTGGATGGAAGCGCTTACTACGTAATTTGTGATTTACAAATCACTTCTGGTTAATTGTAATACTGTACTACTACCTACCTTCTAGCTACCGGTAAGGGGTTTAGTGAAGTTTGTTTTTACTAGTTAACTCATTCTGAGAAGTCCAAATTTCACTGTGATTCATACAAGCTTTTGTTGTCGTCTAAATGTTTTACGCATAATGACTAATTGAATACACTTTTAGAAATTTTTCGAATCTACAGTTAAACAATTGTGGTCTCATTTTTGTGATGTTGCAACACAAACCAAACAATACACAATATTGACAAATTGTTGCCGATATTATTATATGTGATAAAATCTTTAAATTACAGAACACGATTTTGGAATTGAATCTTTCGTAATTTTAATCTCGTACTGCTGGACTTGCGGATTCAAAAAGACGAATAAAAGAATTCAATTCTAAGTCAACATTAATTTTAGATTCTCGCATATGCAATTTCTCCTGCATTTACTTTAGTCCTAGACTTTCAAAGATAGCAATCATAACTTCCGAGAATAACCGCTATTAAGTGGAAAATTTTATATTTCATGCACATCGCTATCTAAACAGCGAATTTAAGACTGCTATAAATTACCCCGCTAATTTCCATCAGGTGTACGGATAGCAAGCGAATTGGTATCGCAATCGCGATCTGTAATCGGTTCCTTGCGATGGGTGTTGACACCGGCACCAGGTAGCGGAGCGGCAACGGAGGGTTTTTAAGGAATTTCTGAGATAGTACATTATCTTGATACATTTTGTAAGTCTGTAAGCGTTTACGGGTTACAAACTGTTACGCGCTGATGAATGATAGCGCCGCGGCCGCTGTAACGGCGGTGTGGGAAGTGAACACTTGTCATTTTTAATCGGCGGTACGGTAAGAAAATAAACACTCTTGTTTATGGACTTTTAGTTGTAGTTTCAAGCCTATTTTATGATTGTATTATTTCTTTGGCGCGCTCTATGTTTTGTATCGTAAAGGCTTTACGGATTTGTCTTTATTGTGAGATTTTTCTATATTATAAGAGTGACAAACTATATTTTTTTTAATATGAGGGAGGCTAAAACTAAATAAATGAAGGTAAGACTTTTGATTACTTTTCCTTATTTACTGACAAGGGGAGGACTGCCCTTCTTAATAGGTACTAGTATCTACAAAAATTAAAATTGTATTGTTTTTCAAATATTTAAGTCAACATAAAATCCTACACGTTTACATTTTCGGAATACTAATAGCCGCGTAACATGTTTCGCAATGAGATAAAACTATCAAAACAATGTATTTTATTTACAAACAATGCAAATCCCGGACTGATTCAGTTGCAAGCCGTGACGCCGACCTTGCGCGCCGGAAGTTCCGGTGGCTGTCGGCGCGGAACGGACAACTCACAACCCACAACACAACCAACAACTCACAACCTGTATTGTTTTACTGACTAATAATAAAGTCATCATGTATATGACTTGCGTAAGGATTAAAAAAATGTATGCAATTCTATTGAAGCAGCTACAAGTGTTAGGGCTCTTACTTAATTACTCGTTAACTGTTAAGCCTGATTGTTAGCTAGTTTTCTTTTAGTAATTCTAAATTATGTTCCCTACAACCTTAGAATTATACTCCACTAATTGTAGGGGAGATGCTTTTTCCTGTTGCCAACGTATTATATCTATACCTATATCTATAGATTATACTCATGCCAATATTAGATATACTGTTTTTATTTTACCTATAACACTAAGCTAGATTAAACACAATCACAGGGACATACAAACAGACATGGCATTTAATAATATTATCATTATCCGACAAACAAAACATCCACAAACAATCCTATTGTCCACTACCCGAGCAGGCATCGCACGTTCAACAAACAACCAGACGTGATTTTATGAGCGAATGTTTGTTTGTTCATCACCCTAACTAAAGGGTACCGCACACAAACACGTTGTGTAAACAAAATAAACTCCTTTTTAACACCTCCGCTCTGCTTTGTATGAGCTATTGAGATGTACGGAGGATGTTTGTCTTCGCAACGGTGCCGCGGTGGAGCGATGAACGAGCGGTTATTTTAATCGTGTGAGGTTTTGGGATCCTTTGTACGAGTTGTAGTTAACAATGGAGATATGTCTTGAATGACGATTTGTTAAATGTCTATTGGTGGATGATAATCCCTTGATTTAATATTACATCTAAGTTATATAATGAATGGATACCTAGCAATTTTTTCATGTTAAGTGCATGTGACAAACTTGGATTAATTTCATTCGCAAGCATGGACTTGTATTTCTGTACTTAATAATGATACTCGTATCAGTCGGTAATTAGTGATCTTAAAAGTCTAAGATTAAAATATACATCTTACAATAGCGTACGAGTCGTACCGTAAATTGACGACATAGCGCGTGTGTGTGTTGCTATATAAGGAGCGTGAATAAAAATATCCTTCCCTTTCATTCATCCATCAGCCTTTAGAGGTCCACTGTTGGACAAAGGCCTCTCCTAACTTTCTCCACAGTCAAAGTGGTGTTCTGCTAAATATATTTATTAGGCAAAAATATATTTCGTATTGTATTTACGTGTTAATATTCATATCTACCATCAACTATTTCACTTTTCCTGCTGCCGTGTTGACACCGGGGCGGCGGCGGCGGTACGGGCGACGGTCTCCACATTTCCTCGTTTCTCGTAAAGACTCGTCCTTGACAACATCGCGGGAATAAATCGCTCCATCACCTCGCCATTAGCGAGCTGGAGGTCACTGCGCACTGCGGGCGATCACTTCAGTAAATCTGGTCATGTTTTTTGGTAAGGCAGTGACAATCATGACCATAGTCGTGGCTATGTCATATATATCTATTAAACATCTTGGATTCATTTCATGTATTTCGAATTTATTCTTGACATTGTGGTAAAACATGCAGCGTATTCTTTAATGAAATAGAGATAAATACCTCTCATCGAGGGGTGTTCGAGTTTCCCTTGAATGGGATCCTGCAGTTAGACTCAACGTATGAAATATGTCCATACTTCATAGTTTACAACTCAACAACCCTTATCTGTAACGAATCTTGAAAATGTTAAGCTGTTTTTACTTAACAATTGCCAATACATGAACGCGCGCAAACTGCAGTGCGCGCTGCACCTTGCGCAGTGGCCGGTCACGAGCGCAGTGAGCGCGGGCGCAGTGAAATGCGCTTTCCATTCACACCTGCACTCTGACACCGCAGGTGCCGAGAGAAATGCCATCGTCGCCCCGAGGATGCACCGCGCATGCGCACCCCGAAATGTAGCCCGTAGGCGGCTTTATATGTTACCCGACGATAAAGTTCAGTTGATGCTTAATTGTGCACTACATGACGAAGTTTTCGTACTGAAAATCAGTGTCCGTTGGTATTACTGTATAAGCTGAATGCGAATATCTCCATTGGTCTTCGTTGCAACGTCATTTTACTTACCTACCTGTTTAAAAGATAATTTCTAAGTAATTTTGACACTTAGAGAGGGAATGGTGAGGTAAAAAGGGGACTGTACATTTTAATCTTGTCAATACGTTAGTCATGTCGTATTCGAACTTCCTCAATAGCATTAGACCACACAAACAGATAACTAATGGCAAGCAATAAGCAGTGTATAGAGGTCGTGCCTGTTGACCTGAGATCTTCATTACAGGCGTGCGTCATAGTTACACAACGGATAATCAAAGGAAATATGGTACTACATAGGTTCGTTAAGGGAAAACAGATAACGTTGTAGATACTTCCGGTGTCACGTAGTTCAGCTGCTTAATTGTAACGTCAACAGAATAATGAAGCGGCTCTTAAATAGCTTCCCTCAACATCTTTGACTATCCTGTGGCTGGTCTTGAAAGTCTGTATCGTTAGAGTACAAAGGCCATCAAGTCAAGATATAATAATGGCATTAACTAGTTTTGAATGCTGCCTTTTTGTGTGATAATTATGTAACTGGCAAAACCAAGCGTATTTTAAATTCAGTAGTGATTGCTTGAAAAATAAAAGCATCTTACAAAACTGATTAGATTCGTACGTACGAAGAGATTTTTAGCATTTGCTAAAGTACATAAGTAGATATATTTACCGAACTTTAGGTTTGATAATGAAAATGTTCCTTGGCAATATTAAGAGTTAATCCCATGCGATATACAACAGCTTCCTCTGTATGAGTATGTCCATAATATCAGACTTGTAGTTTCATACTAAGTGCGATATTTCGTATGGCGCGTGTAACTACCACATAACACTTTAATGTGTATCCTGTTTTATGGCACGCTGGTGTCTGAATAGACGCATTACAATAAACATTTTCCTTTTAACTCCTCCCGTTTGAAAATAATATGTTCAAAGCTCGCTTCATAAGGCCCTTGAAAGCGTCCGAGCGAGCTTTGTTCAATTCAAGAAACAAACAGAATATCTGCTAAAGCTAACTCGGTACACGCTAAATACTAAATCCAACATGCTTTCAAATAAAGTATAGGGTCCTTCACAATGCCTGAATACTGGATTTGCGCTAGTGTAAACATTTCTTACGCACTAAACTTATATTGTGGGGCGAGGTAAAGGTTTCTGCGGCTGTGTGAGCGGGGACTTCCTACTTCTATTGAATTATTGCGATGAATATTGCTTAATAATATATTTGCATTATTCATGACCGACTTATTGACAATATTTCATAATATTACGTTTTTTATAATAGCTATCTAATAACTAAAATACAGGTACCTACTGTTGTGCCTTAAGGAATTTGACTTTTTGCGGCTTAAATCAGTCACGTAAGTTTTACAGAGTGTATAGTAGGTAGAGTTTTATCAAACTAACGGCGTGAGATATATGATAAGATATTTTTATAAGGTATTACAATAAGATTATTTGATAACTAACTCTATAACATAATTAAAAATAACTATGACTCTTGACTTATCTCAGTAAATAAATACCTTCTTTGTAAATTTTCTTAGACACTTAATTTTTTTAGCCTCTTGTGTAAAAGAGAATTTCATAGTCTATCATCAGTGTTGCATAATAATCGCTTCGCTGTTAACTTGCGGCAAAACCAAGGAAGAGACAAATAGACAAGCAAGCGCATGCGCTGGCGAGTGCTAAACAAATTGAACAAAAGCTTAGAACTTAGCTCTCTGTTTACAAGGCGTACTCCGCCAGAAACAGTTTGCACGACACTAATATTTACTTATTTTTATTTAGTTTTTTTTTATCTATATCCAAGAATGACGCTACGTGGAATGTCCTGTGACAGGTTTGTGTCTAGACTTAAAATATTGATTTTTTATGCCGTATGAAAAGTTTCAGGATTGATCTGATATTTGAGGTTAATAGCGTGTATTTTTTGAACGATAAAAAGATGTTACATGTTTAAGTAACCCAGAACGTAAATTGTTTTTTGTTTATTTTATTGTTTAATTGAATAAATCAGTCTTCTCTGTGTAAGATAATACGAAAAGCTGCGTCTTATCTGTTCGAATAGGTACTTAAAGTATAGGCCTAGGGTCCTAGAGACAAACAATTAAAATCACACCTGCGGCTTTTGCAAACAAAAAAAAATATTTCAAACCATTCATCTCCATATTTCAAAATGATACACGATACACGCAGCAAAAAAATGAAATTGGCAAGTACAAAGAAACCCGCATTTTGTAGTTTTTTCATGCCGACCGTACCCGGATCCAATGTAAAAACGATTATTAACGTTTATATTATGAGAATACTCCCTGCTGTTTGGTAATCGAGCCCTATTTTTTTTAATCGTCGTTTGCAAATCTACATGAGGTTGTTAGGAACTCTGTATAGGGAACTACGGTTAGTTCGACTAAGAACAAAACTACTGAACTAAGAACAAAATTGAGACCAAAAAGAAGACTTCTAATGGAGTCTACTTTTAAGAAGACAACATAACGACAAGACAGATAACGCATACCAAGTCCAAAAACAGAAATATCAATTCATCATTCAAACTTAAGCTTTACGATTCAATATCAAAAGCCAATAGTCACCCGACCCTTCATAGGTCGCGTGACGTCTCTCAGCAAGCATAAAAACAACTTATTCAATCGTAAATGACGCCAATCTTCTCAGAAGCCGTACCTTTTACCACAAGCGCGAAACAACCCTTTCTGCAAATATTGAACCATGTAAAACAGTGTTTGAACTATGGATGCGTAGGCTCGCTTAGTCATGTTTTAACAGCTAACCGAGTCGAGAGATCGTCTTTACAGGATTCGTCTATATCAAGAATAAATAAATAAAATAATAAAAGTTTTTAGAGAAAAAATAAGTTGCTCAAAGTTAGCGCCATAATCACCCAAGTCTAGATTTTCAAGTTATAGATGTTACTATGGTCTCTGAATCTAACAAAAAACAAGCAGATATTATGTCTTGTATGATATTAGTATTTACTATACATAAAGGAGTTAATATAGAGACGATGACTGATAGAATTGGTAAAAAGGTCAAGAAGACGAGGAAGTTATCAACGAAAATGATGTCACCAACGTATGGTGTCGATTTCAGTTCCGATAATGTTACGCAATATGCACAGGGACACTCACCATTTCAATTGCTAAGATAAATGCCTAATCTTCATCTTGGTTAAAGTAATGTGACGTTCACTACTAAATAGGAAATGTTCGATGGAGTGTAATTACTAACGAAAATGGGACTGGATACAAATGGGGCTTCGGGCCTTGTATGGCGAATAATAACAACATTACTTGTGCTGCAACGCGAATGGTGCGGTGACGGACGCTTTTGCTGTACAGACGGACGAGTTTCGATGTAGATAAGTTAGGTACGTCTATATTATAATGATCATTAATTTTAGGTAACACATGTGAGTTTCTAAACGATTAAAATTTGATCGATTTTTGGCGGTTTAACGGTTCTTTATTTAAATGTTTATACATTTTTGTGTTGGTATTTTTTTTTTAAAGTTAATAATCGGATTGATTTATTTTCCTTACAAATACAATACATGGTTTTTTACTCCGAAATAAATCTACAACCGTGTTAAACTCGTAAATCACGCTGGTCTAAATAAAAAAATATTTATTTTTTCTTTTAAACGGAATTTCTTCGGAACAAGTCCGATTAGTTCTGCAGCCAATAATACTGGTGATAAATTATTTAGATCTTTTTATGCCCGGAACTGGATTTTGATTAGAAAATGGTTTTAAAGATGCCATCAATAACAATTCATCAGTGCTCGGATAAATCACCGTCAGCCATTTTGTTTGATTGGCCGTTTTAATTAAGAATTGATCCGAAATTCCTCAAACTCGATAATCCGCTAACTGTAGTTCTCTTCTATAGTTATATTTAAATTTGAATCGGACATCGTTTGGCGTTTAAATCAAATGTAACTAACTGTATCTGATATGTCTCTAGTGATATATTGGTCAATTTATCTTTTAGTTAAAAGTTGTGATCGATCCGATTGTTAATACATTAAATATAACTGATCCACTTTCTGTCATTATGAAAACACTCTAAAATATCTAATTTAAATTGATGCAGTTTAAAAGTTAAGGCTTTGATCAACGAAATCAAGTTTAAAAACATAGCAAATACTAAATTTCTGTAATTTTGTACTTATGCTTTTAAAATTAATTGATTATTCATAAACGAGAAAATATCACTAAATCGATATATTAAAATGTCTATAATATTCTTAAAGCTATGACAACATGCGTCGCACACATCTACGAGTATCTGTGGGACAGTGACTAGTTCAATAAAATCGTCCAATAAAATTCAAATCATCATCAGCTGCGTCGCTGAGAGAGTTCGTGTTCAATGTATTATATCTTTCGTAGTTAAAATTTATTTAGTAACGACTCATAATCAACAAGCTCATAAAGTTGTTGGGGCTAGCGGCGAGTGCAACCCAGATCGCTATCTGTATGTCGAAATATTTGTAAACGGTATCGATAGTCTAATCGATTCCAGCGATCGATAATCGACTCCGGCCCGGCAACGATGGCCATCATCAGATAGTATTTTAATTCACCGCGGTACCTGCCTTGAACTTTATCATAAAGGACATAGAACTGAAAATGGAATGAACGTTTCGTCCCCATCGAATGTAAGTGTAATCTGTTGTAATCCACGATGCTTCATTGCGTGGTCTCTATAAGTAAGGAGGGTAGATCCAAAATCGGTTATGCCAGACGCCTTCGTGAGATGCAATGTCAGCGAGCGGCTTAATTCGTTCGTAATTGTGTACTCGATTCGGCGATCAACGGAAACCGCGTTTGTTTAAACATTTACGGGCGAAGCTTGAGTTTGTTTGTCAAAGATTTAATCTTGGAGCTGAGTTCTCTTTTTTGGAAACTTTGGGAGGCATTCATTTTGGAAATACAGTTATATTAGGTACGATGGAGAAAATATGCCGCATCGACAATATTGTTAAGGTAGATATGATCGTTCTCTTCAAAATCACTCAGTACTGTAAATATTTAAACAGTATTATGATAGCTGAGTAGAAGATTGAATTGTTAGATACAGCTTTCTTTGTATTACGAGAAGGAAGAAATTTTTTAAACTTCTTATTCAGATTTAGTCTAAGTTGTTGGTTGGAGAACCAAACAGTGACCAATACGTCTACCCTTTTATGAAGCATTATGATTTTCATAATTATAAACATCAACCGTTTAACAACTAATATTCTCATTAATAGGACCTACTAACCAACTAAAGGTTCCTCTATAATCCTATTCGAAGTCTGCACGATGTCCATGGGTGGCAGGGGATGGTGGCACTGCCAGCTCGTTTATTAATACATTAAAAAATCTATTAGCGAGTAAACTGCATACTCATATGTAAGATATTATCATTTTAATTGAATCCCCACACCAGTAGGAAGGTGAGGTTAACTAGTAACAATTACGTTAAACCTGAATCAAAATTCAGTCACTGGGTCAGATAAATACATCTATAATCATAAAACCGAAAAATTATCTTAAAACTGGGGTTTGACTTAATGAAGGCATCTGTTTCACTGACAGCGAATTTTAAGCGAGCTTTTGCAAAAAAAAAAAATTCAAGTTATAAGAAACCACAATGAGGCCTAACATGGGATCAAAATAACAATAGGTATAATCAAAACATTTTGTAGAAACTATCCATCCTTCTAAAATGCTTGTGCACTCTGCCTGTGTTTTCACCTTTATTGTGTCCTCTGCCCAAAAGTTATTTTGAAGAGGTAGCTCTATATTATAGAGATAATTCCGCGGTTTATACATTTGGCGTTTTATTTAATAACTGAACTATTTACCAGCTTAGAGCGTTCAATAAAGAGTAATCTATTATTACCAGAGATATTTATTGAGGGAAGTCTGTCGTATGATCGCTGGTGGTGAAGCAATTGACCGATAAAATATAGCGGTAGCGGAATCAGAATACGTAAAAAGCTCAGTCAATATTAATATTCATGAGCAATTTGTAAAGACAACGAAGTTTATTAAATTACATTCTTTAACCCATTTATATCACAGCGTGCAATATCAGCGCCATAATGTCTATGACAAATTATAAACAAAGACTGTCATCGTAAAAAAATCAAAATTTCCTTTTGTTTAAGGAAAAAATTTGCATTAAATTTTAGTTGAACTTTGAAATTGAACGTTGTAGCATAAATGAAATCAATTTAAAATATCAATGCGGAATGTAAAGTTTTTTTTTTATACGTATTTCAAATAAATATAACATTTTGTTATATATATCCCACTTCCAGTTTTACGGTACTCTGTTATTTTTTTTTTGTGTTATCATGTTCTATTCGCACGTACTAGGACACAAAAACAGACTTATCTGTGCAAACGAAAACCTGAAAAAATATTCGATAGCTTGAAATCTGTCTTTGGTTATCACTAAATCTGGTATACCTCATATGACTTTAACGTTCCTCCAAAATGATGTATGGGGACTTACAAACATACCATTTGTTTCGTATAAAACGAAATTTGATACCAATTGAAAATCGATGATGATCACAGTCAAGTTCTAGAGCATCCGGTAGTTTAACTACCAAGAAACAAATGATGCAATTTATATTAAAACTCAACATGTCCAACATGTCACCGGTAACAAAAGGGACAAGTACCTACGTGACTAGTGATGTATGTTACTCAAATACTTATCGATAATTTGGCATTGCGTATTCGTGAGCTTAGCGTAACTATAACCTTAATATAACGGTCGGTTGGTTTGGAATTTTTATTACCATGTGAATAAAATTATGATGTTATACGTTCATATGGACGTTGACTGAATTGCTTTTCGAAGGGCTCTTAATGCTTACTATTACATATGGTTTCTAATTTATAGTTTGTTAATTAGATCCTCATAAAAGAACAAATTACAAAGTGCTTCTTTATTAACAATATTTTTTTATTGTAGGGATACGAAACTATGGTGCTTCAATTGATTTCAATTTAAAATGTTATGTATTTTATTCTCCCAAAACGTCGATTACGAACGTACTTAGCATCGTGTAATATCGACTTCCTCAATTTAATGTGTACCTATAAACTGAATGGTTTTGTATTCAAATGAAAGACGAAACGTGTTCGGAACATTTAATCGGTTGTTTTAAATGCCATCAAAAATAATAGAGACATGTCTCGCGTATCAATTAACTTTTGTATAACTTGTTTGCACGAATAGCTTCTTAAACAATATTTCAAAAAGAATCTTGCGGCTGAAAAGAAGCGTTTAAAAATTGACGAATTCAAATTTCATCCACCTCGCAACAACGACCAACTTTAAGAGTTTTTATCTGTTTCGCTATTATTACTTCCTTAATGTTTTTGTAAGCGAAAAAATTCGCGTCTTTAGTTGACAATAAAAGAATTTTGCAAGTCTCCGAGTCGGTGTTATTCAACTTATGACCTGTAGATGTCATCGATCAATCGCCCGTCACTAGAGTCTAAGCCGTTCGAAAACTCTGTCACAATACCATTTAACGGTTATACCAGTTTATGGCAAACTGTGTAAAATTCCTCTTATTGGTGTCCCCGATATGTAGGTCAATATAATAGACTTTTATTTACAACAGTGCAGCGACAGGTTTTCGATAGTGAAGACGAAACACTAAAAACCCAGCTGTGGAACCGTTGTGTGTATCTTCGAATTAGTTATGGTAATTTGCGATTTATCGATGTTTTTACTTTTTAATTAACATTACGGTTACAGCACTAAATAGCGTATCGACTATTATTTTGCATGTGATATAAATTTGGACTTTGTGACGGATAGGAACAAAGTCAATTGTTCTTTGTTTGTCAGGAGTCAGGATGTAGAACGGAAAACAGTTTTGTTTTGTCAAAAGCGGGGAAAAATAACTGTTTGGCTATCTGATGGTTCCTCACAAGTGTCCATCGACATTTTGTTAATATTTTAGCGTTCTAGTGTCTCTCTTGTTTCACTTGTATTCGAATGTTCTGTAATATTCCGAAGAAATTTACCTATAAACTCTAAGTAAACTGTCTAAACTAAGCACATTTTAACGCTCCATTGGATATGATGATAAAAAGTAAAAAGAAATGAATTTATAGATGTATTTTTTACTTAATTTTAAAATAAATAAAAAGAATACTGGTGTTTCTCATAACAATCTGTCGTCCTGAGATATTTATTGTTAAAATTATCGCTGTTGATGGCTATTCAGACGGTCTCCATATAAATTATAATTTGGTCGGAGCCTGTCATTTCATGGCTCATCCGATTATTTGCCGAATATCAAAATTAGTGCTTCGATCAGTGCGGTTATATCTGTTATGAAGGATTACTTGAAAGCAAGATTTAATTATAGTTTACAGTTTCATATTTATATTATGACTCTTTTTGAAGTCGCATGCGTCTGGACAAATGAGCAATACTTTGTAGTAAATATTCAAGGAAGTAAATTACTGAGAAACAAAAAATTAAATTATAATTCCTTAATGCGGTAAACTGGGTCTTGATAAATTACCTCGCGAGATAAAGTACTCCAATGACCTTAATACCTACAGTAGTGTCATTTCCCACCAACGTCGGGCCCTTGACCCACGATAAAAGTCAAAAGGCTGAGCTATCCATCAGCGAATGTCACCAAAATCTCCAAAACGAAAGCCTTAAAAGTCGCGATGATTATCAATATTATCGGTAATTAAGCAGCGTGTATTATATCGACAAAAACGCAGATTTCCGCGTCGTATCGACTACATATCGAGTTACCCTTGTCCTGTAAGGGAGCCGGTCGCCCTTACAGATTCCGTAAAAATTAAACTCGTCTTTTTTCCTCCGTCATTTCGCGACGGTCATCGCATAATCGATTGTGAATATGTATGCATTTATGACCGCGCGTACATGTATCAAGTTTTCAACTTTTTTCGACTCGTACTGTTATGAATTTTGAGTCTTATGCGTGTATTAAAATTTTACTTTTTAATTCGCGAATTTTTAACGGCTGTCCTTAATGTAGTCACTTGTAAATTATGTTTCATAATAATTTCTTGTTGCTGAGAGTTATTATAGGTATTGGTAGTTTTATATATCGATATTAAAGTCATAGTTTAAAGTATCAAACAATAATATTTTCTAATGATTAGGTTAATTTTTTTGCAATATACAAATGTCTATTTCCCGATGTATGTAAAACATTAATTATTATATTAATAACTATGTTATTAACTTTTTGATTTAAAAAGTTAAGAAACTGTGCAACTGTGTGCAGTTGTGTAACAATTTGAAAGGTTTTTATATATACCTATCCGTAGTTTTATAATTGCAACTCTGTTTTTGCACTAATTAGCGTCATTAAGGAGTCAACTGACATACTTTGCATGGAGTGTCTAGAAGCAAGTCAGATTTTGTATGACAAATTATAGTAATGGTTTCATGTAATGCGTTGGTCAACTGATTGCTGTATTTTGTAAATCCAATTAAATTTGATGATGGCAATGTTATACAAAAAAAAATAAGTGGAAAAGAAGAGAAGACCTGCATTCTTTTGGACGCAGTAATCATAGGGTTGTACGTTTCCCAGGATTGACCCGAAATTACATTTTGTCCCGTATTCTGGAATTGATCATCTGATGTTACATACCTATTTAAGCAGTATTTTAGTTATTGTTGCTCCTTCTTGTCAGGAAATGGGAACGTAACTCTTTTGTTCCTTTACTCAATCAAAAAATTAATAGGAAAACAAAAAACGTGAAACCCTAATAAATAAAAAAATATTTTTAGAGTGTGTCAATCTCGTAATGGAGGAGAATCCATAACAGCTTATTCCTTTCTTCTGTACGTCAATGACCCCGTCAGTGATGACACCGATGACGTAATTAGACGGAATATACAATTTATGACGTGTAGTAAGATTGTGTACACAAGTTCATCTATCAATACACGTATCATTTGTTACGAACAATCAATAGTCAGTAAGTGTCCATATTAATTGTGTCATTCATAAAGTATTGTCTGGCTCATCCGCCATTTTTTGCAACGCGACCGAAGCACGTGCGCTTGCGCAGGTGCATGACGAAAGTATGTGACTTAGGACGCGTGTACACCGACCTCTTCTTGTTGTGTTGTTTCTTTAGTTTTTTTAAATGTTTATTTGTTCATATTAAATGTCGCAAAACTTAAGGCTGCGAGCTATTAATGTCGAGAAAAAATTTGATAGGTACCTGATTCAATTCCTCGACTAATATTGTTAGTAAAGACAATTATGTTAGGTTGTTATTTACATCAGTATCACGAAATATGTTTTCTGTAAGCTGATTAACGTACGTTGTCTGTTAATTATCTGTGACTGTATTGTGGATGTGTGTGTGTGTGTGTGTGTGTGTGTGTGTGTGACTTGATAGAGAGAACTCGGAGTGTGGGAACTATTTTTATTTAAGAAACTTTGCAGTACCTATAGTATAGGTACTCTTATTTATTTTCTTTCATAGAAGAAACTATTCCCATATGACTGCGCCCTTACTAGATATCGGGCCTGAATGAAACATGGTATGCCGGCCTTGTAATCATAAATGCAGGGCGGGATACGTGATCTATCAGCTATTTTGGTATCTACAAAAACTTGCCTTAACTCGATCATAATTTTCAACCTTATTGTGAAAGCCGTAAGGACGTCAAATAGGTTGTCCGAGCAAGTGTCCTGGTCGGTATGCTACAAGTACTAGGTGTTGTTAACTTGTAATGTAACTATTGTGTAAAATGGAAGTGTTTAACGCATTGAAATACATAGTAGGGTTGCGCAGCTATTGGAATATTGGAAAAGATATGACTAATAAGGAAAAGTGGTATGTTACGAAATTAGGTAACTACAATTTTAAATTTTTGACGTTCGTTAAGTGAGCTCTATTAGTGCCTAAGACGAAATAAATGATTTAAATTCGAATTTTAAATTACAAATTATTTGGCCCTAAAGTTAATAGATGCTTCTTATACGAGTACTATATTACGAATGATTTTTGTGTAGGTACCCATAGTATGTATGTAGATAATTTTGATGGACGAAGGACGATATTACTTTTCCTGCGATTAACGGTTTGAGGTTCAATTCTCGAATTTTTACGCTTTTTCTGCGATGCGATACCTTGGCGAATCGATTTGTTTTTTTTTGACATGGAAATTACATCTTAAGTGAATGGAATACAAGATAAATGCATTGACCCTTATTAAATCAAATCTATTTATAGCTGAACAAGGTCGATCGGTAGGAGCTTGCATAAAATAAACATAAAAATTAATAATCACGAAGCGGTCTCGAAAATTAGTAGGTATAGAGAAAGCGCGACCGTGAAATCCGAATCGAGAATTTCTTTTGAAAATTGATCGGATTGCGTCACATATTTCAAGTGTAAAGTACTCGAGACATCAATTCAGCCCCACAGTAGTAATTTTTTTGTCTCAAACGTCCTTCGAACCAGAGATTGCCGTCGGCAATAATTTTCGTATATTGCGGTTGAACTTTTAAACTGGTCTCGCAGAATGAGGCTGGATTCTACAAGTCAACGGGGTCTTTGCCATATTGACCTTAAACACTTCCTTAACATCTTTAGTCTTTACTGTCCTCTAAAGATGTGGAGTCGATGTGGTGTAATAGCTATTCGATTTTGCTAGACATCGATAGTTACTATTGGGCGGTAAGTACGCACTAATTGCATTTTGGTGGATTCCGTAGCTTTTGATTTGGGCGGAGTTATACATAGTATCTTTTGAACAGTACAATTTCGTATAAATAAATCTATGCTCATAAAAATCCATAGCAGAGATCTACGGTTGAGTATATTCCAGTCCTTGTCAATTTGGAAGTCAAAGTGCATTTTATATACATGACTGTATAGGGCACTTCAAGGCAAACATACGTTCTTGATGACGTCATGGAACTCTCTAGTGTAGATATTTTCCTTCCCAGTTACTATTAAAATTGCGTGTTTAATTTATACGGCGTCTATTCGAACCCGGATCTCCTGTCAAGGTCGACTTAAAACTGGGGTTTGCCGCTGCAAAAATATGTAGGAAAATTAACTTTTTGGTCTCATATTCCGACTTTAACCACGGAACCCTAAGACATTGGTCAAGTCTTCAACACCTGACCCAGATACTGTCTCTCTGATTCGAATTGTTTTTGTTTTTATGACCGTTCATTGTCGATGGAGGAATAGATAAGCGGAGGAACGGTACTCGGTATAAATACGAAAACTTACGATTGTCAGTTATAAGTTGTAACCGATCGCCGCTTACCTTTTATGAAGGGAGTCACGGCGGTTATTTATGTCAATCCTAGTGATAACTGGGTCTCTTATAGCGTCATATTTTTGATTCCTTACCGCGCCAATCGTGGAGATATTTACTTGTTTATGATTTATATAAATACAGACTGTTAGCTTGTATTTGTTAGCGTCGAGTAGATTTGTTTGTATCGTTAGAATGGTCGCGTCATGAAAAATAAATCGCCATTTTAGATAAACATGGCATCATACAGTTCTATCGTCCAAAGATTCGTACGATAATCATAGTCTAAAACCAGTCTATATTCATTAATTTCGGAGCTCTAATACTGATCGGTCACGTACATCTTCACGAGCTACAATAGACACTGAGTAAGTTATAACCAAAGGCCGTGGAGTGCTTAATTTCATGCAAATTATATTTTGGTCGTACACGGGCGTTGAGCGTTCGATGTCCGGAGTCTGATTGCATTTAGAATAAAACTTGATTGCTCGGCCTCAATCTTACTACAAAATAGGCCACTGGGTTTTCGATATCGCTTTCGATATTTGATGTATTGTAAACAAGTTTTTACGATAGCACAACCGAATGATTTATCATACGAAATTGGTGGGTGTTTGAGTAAATTAATCGAATCCATCATAGTAAATGATCGACTTCGCCGAGATTATGAAGTCGGCGAGATAAATATTGCGGTGTTTATATTCAAATTTGCGTAGTTAAAGCAAAAATCACGACGCAACTGTCGATTGGAATAGATTTATATGACTCGTAAATAACGGTAAAGATGCTTTGTTTTGCGTCAAACTTTATGTTGATAAAGTCGTGGGTATGAAAACGGCTTTAGTTAAACACCAGTCGGGAATTTGTTGCGTTAATATTATATCATCTTATATCTCGGTTGCTTTGAATTTTTTTATATATACAAGCGATATAACAGTAGATCCGATAAAGAGTATGCGTCACAGTTATCGTAGAGGAGATCAAACAGATTAACTGGCAGAGCAGATATTATTATTTCGTATAAATGCAACAGGTGTATCCAGTAGGTAGCTACATTAGTGTAAGTAGCCCATGAAACACTTAGCAACATAATTTTTTTGGGTGTATTTTTTCTTCTTTACGGTCCAGTGGTTTGATGAACGGATATCTGGCAGATCCGTTTAAATCTGAAGTGACACTTTGAGAATGAAGTTTGTTGTAATTAATTCTTATGTTACATCTGCTTTTGAATTTATAAGCAACTAGACGATGCCCGCGGCTCCGCCCGCGGAAAAGTCGATAAACAAAATATTGATTTTATCCCAAGGGAACCTATAATCGGGATAAAATGTATCCTATGTCCTATTCCTGGATGCAACCTATCTGTGTACCAAGTTTCAGCTTAATCCGTCCAGCGGTTAGACCGTGAAGGAGGGACAAACATCCAAACATCCAAATATCCAAACATCCAAACATCCAAACATCCAAACATCATTACAAACTTTCACATTTATAATATTAGTAGGATGCAGTAGTTTAGTACCAACACAGCTAAATTAAAACTGCCACGGTTTTTATGTCAAATAAGGCGATTTGGATTTGGCAAAGTAATTGGTATTCATTGCATATTGCAAGTTCGACGTTATTGTAAGAAAATTTGTATCTTTTATTCCTTTAATTATCATCAGCGATATAATAAGTTTAAACACTTGGGCTGGCCTCTTAAGTTTTGAAGAGAAAAATTTGCTCAGGATCATTAATGGGTTGAGACCAGGGTACATATCAGTTATTGTTAAGACAGTGTTTAAATTTATGAAACATTAGAGTCATTCATAGAATTGTAAGCGTTAATGCAAGTACCTAATGAATGGCCTTAACAAATTATTGCCGCTGTAACGCATACGCACATTGTACCAGACATTTAAAATGTTTATAGTGTACATGCGAGAATACGACAATGTGCGCTTCTCCTTAATGTTTAGTGCTTACACGAGTGATGGTGCAGGGCATTAAATTCTGTTATGTTCAGCTGTTAAAGTTGTGTTCGCAGTAATGTTCCGTTGTAATAAGTTCTAAGGGTCTCCCCGGAACTTCCTTACATGTGGTTATGCGGTATATTGAAATGGTTTAGGCGTTGGCTTGTGATTTAGGCTCTTCTTATTACGTTGGTGACAGCGCTAGTTATGGTCATGGAAGTAAACAGTTCCTTGATTAATTGTTTTTTGCGTTTTGTGTTAATAAAAAGGTAACCAAGTCATAACAGAAATAATGCGATTATCCTTTAAGTGTTTTTATTTTTGCCCTGTATTATAATTCTGGTGCCATCAATAATGACTGAACAGAAGCGTCCATGAACTGGGCAGCAGCCGCGCCGCAGATCCAGTCGCCGTATCTGATGCGCGTGCGCCGAAAATTGACCGACAGTTTTTGTGAATGAGCCACAAAGCGGGCCGGCTTAGAACAAATTTAACGGTACACGCCTTCGTTTATGCAGGTTTTTTTCTGTTACAAGTGACAAGCTTCTGGCATCTTTTAGGGCTGCCATCTAGATTTAGTAAGGTTCGTAATGTAAATATGTCTCTGTGCTGCGAGAAAGTTAAGATGTAGGCAACTACTGGATGGGCACAGGGAACTCATAAAATTTCCACTTACATAACATGCAAGTGAATTTAACTAGACATTTTCCACCATTTAGGTTAGATTGAACATTAGGTATAGTTACTCACTTTAAGTCTAGCAATGGATTTTGGAAAAGAAATATTAATGCGCGAAGAGTTTGACTTTCAGCACAAAAAGATCCTCTAGTATTATCAACTAAGTAGTAAAGTTGTCAACCCTACGTGTGACAGTCGGATGGACGTGGATGAGTGGCCGCGGACCAACTGCGGGACAGCGTCACATGCTAACGGGAACAGAATGCGTTTTGACAACTAAGCTAATAGCCTAACGAAAAATATACATCAGAATGTATACCAAAAAAATATACTAATTAATTTTGGGCGATGGAATTTTGAAAGTCCAAAAGTTATTGACGTTAAGTGTTTTTGAAATGAATGCAAAGTTTATTAATGAAAATGGTTAACGTTTAGTTATCTTTTGCCAGTTTGACTTTATGATCCCTATTTAGTTAAAACAAAAATAAATAACACCATTGCTAAAAAAAAGAGAGGTCATATTCCAAATTATATAGCCTACAATACCATCTCACATCATAGGTATGTTGAAATCATAGTATGTTGACACCGTCGGGTAAATAAGGTAGATATAAAAACCTATAGATAATTTCTTGTTAGGTTATCAACCATCAGTTTGTAAGGAAATTTCAATAACATATTTACTTGAACTGGGTCAACGAAACAGATAGTTTGAAAAATGTATATGTGCACTTTTCAAACATTTGATGGCACGATGGGATCCTCCAATTTGTCCGTGTCACAGATATCACAAAACCGAACTAGTTCCGCGGCAGACTCTCATTTATCACTTATTCTTAACTGCTTCTGTCACGGAGAACTTACGGGGTGATTGGCAGTCCAAATTAGATTCATCTCATTTCGAAGAACCGAATGACGAACTGATTATATCCAGATTAGTGGGAATAGGGTTTAAAAATCAGGATTTTTTTTAATTTCTCTTGTATAGGTTAGGTCTAGGTAAATTTAGAATCGCATCCAAAAATTAACAGTAAAACGTTTTTGGGTCAGTTGTAATATTGGAGGAACTAAGAGCCTTTAAAACTTTTCGACTTAGAATGGGTTAATATGGCCTGTAGCCAACGTGAAAGAACCAAAAATCACCACCTTACATCAATAAATTGTCCTAACGTCGGAATGAATAACTATAACAGCGATACAAGAAAACGTTAATTATTTATTTTTAGCCTTTTCATTTGATTGGTCGTAAACCGACCACAGCTTAGGACATGGTCACTGACGTAATCCTACATCGCTCGTGGTCGCGCTGTCCCACAAACGGCTCGTAGTCGAACGCGACAATAACTAATAAATTATCTCTTGGTTCCAGGTATGTCCTTTTGTCTATCGCCAGCAGTTCGCGTTGAGGTTTGCATATTGCGTAAAATGTAAGTTTTTCTTTGTTAGTAAGTAGTAAAGCCGTGGTCTAGAAGTGGTTTAACGAGGCCATGGGCATGTATAACAACCGTAAAAGTTAGAATAGGCTGTTAAGAAGGTTCGCGCCTAGTGAGCATTGTGGTCCATTGTGGTCAATTGTGGTGTGGTCGCGGAGTATCAGGAGCTACTGGTATTGACCACACAACACGGTAGTCCTAGTACAATGGTAGTCTTATACGAATGAAATTTCGCTTGAGGAAAAACGGGTTTTTTTTATAAAATTTAAACCCTTTCAAGTCTTATTTTCGCAATGTGCGGTAGGTAGCTTATTGCCATCTTCAAGTATTGATGTATTATGTATTTTTGGAAACGAAACCTAATTTTGTGATAGTTTTCTCGTGTTCAAATCCCGCACTAGAAGCTTCGATATACCACCTTATCAAGAAATTTATCTAAGTGATGAGATGTGTTCTGCCGAATCGCAGTTAACTAATAAGCAGCACTCATTAATTAACAAATTTTATGTTCAGTTTTGATCAAACAGTTATAAAAGAGACCGTAGAATTAGATGAAATTGAGCAATCTAACTAAATCTATACCCTACTGATAGGCGGTGCTTAGTACGAGTGCCTCATACGGAATAATGATATATGAAAGTGATTTAGCTGGATTATACAACATGCTCCTGTCGTGAATGCAATTGGCGAGGGCCCCTATATATCGGTACCGCTAAGAAATTTCAGGCGGTTAAATTAATGTGCGCCGCCAATGGAACTCTGCGGTGGGCGCTTCTATTATTTTCCGGGACGTAGATGCATTTGAGTTCTGGATGAGACTTAGAAATTATTGTTAAAATTGTTTTTTTTTTTAATATCGGTTTTTTCCTGCCGGCCAACTCTGGCTTACTTATGCGTAATATTATTTTAGTCTTTTATAAAATCGATTAGATAAGAGTACCTACAGATCAATCGGTACAATTATGTACTCAAGTGTCGTTTATGTTATATTGTAATGTAATTAATTTAAATTGTTCAACTTTTTATGTACATTTTTATATACTTACATCGCAAATTTTACACTTAACGCTTAATGTGATGAAATAAATCGCTCACCAATGATAATTTAATAGCAATGATCATGCGATGACGCAATAAGTAAATGGAACATGTTTGAGACCGAAACCCATTATTTCATCCGGCATTAAGGGCCGGTAGTGAATATAGATTTCCTGCGTGCCAGGAAAAATAAATAAATACGACGGATGTTCTTAGTTTCCAAACAACTGTGATTTTCAATTTTATGACTGTTAATAGTCTTGTACTTTGTGTGTAATAGACAAGATGACGATTGAAGTTCACTAGTTAATGTCACTGCAGCATCAGATTTCGTGGTTATTACGAGTAAGTGTCGCTAAATTGCATCTAAAATTTGTTACAAATCATTAAGTTGCTGCAATGTCGTTAATACGTCAATTTTATTCTTTTTTTTCTGGTCCTATTTAGTATGCAGTTTTACGTAAACCTTGTATCTAAAATCACACATATTTTTGTTATACACACTTTTCCCGTAATTTTTAAGTGATTTTATCACTTCAATATCACATAATACTTACAGTTCCCAACCAAATTAAGAATTAGACTAAACTAAAAGACTATAGTAAGTAAGTACAGTAGTATTATTAGTAGAAGTAGTAGGTATGTCACTTCTAGTCGAAGTTAACCCGTAGCGTGCAGCTCGGACTATCCATTCGATGTCCATCGATGTCGCTAAATTGGCGACCGTTAGCGGATAATACCCGTGATCGGCTATGCCGTAATAAATTTAATAAATTCGACGACGTCTCATTCGTAACGTTTATCGGTCGTTAGGGAACCGACCACCAGGAATTTACAATTTTAATTTTATTAGCCGCACGCCTTTCTAATGTAAGACATTTGTACCGGAATGGCTGGTGCAAGGGATGTTCTTAGTGATGAGGCTCCGGGATTGGAGTATCGTGTTAGCGGTAAATTTATTCGAGATCGTTCTCTCGAATCATCCAACACCATCGAACCTTTACTGTCTCTGAGAGTTTTATGGTGGGATTGTAAGTCTCATTGGCAGTGTCAGGGTTAAGTAACACTTTTAATGGAAATCTGAGTGATTCAATTAAGAGTTAGGTACGCTCTTCAAGGACGAATATAATTACATACTAAACTATGGAACTTTGCCAATTGGTTGTCTTAAGCGAGTTTCTACTTATTTAAGCTGAACGTGCAGTTATATCAGAGGTTCTTAACCTTATTTTGTCTACTGAGTACATTAAAATTAAATTACGTAGCGCCCCACTAAATTACTTTCCTTTCGTTATCCGTAATGTGTCATAATACGATTCTTGATTAACTAGACTATAATGTTTCTCTCATAGATCCTTAATGCCCACAAGGGGGCTGTAAAGCCCACTTTGATAATGACTGAGTTACGACAAAGCTAAATCGCGTTCTTAATATTTCATCCACTGTGTGCTCAATAAACTTGCAAACATCAAAGTATCGATAGCGTACGCTTAATATCTCCATCTGACCCGCAGACGGTAGAAACTAGGGATGTCTATTATGATACGGTATATCGTAATATCGATACAACACGATATATCGATATTTTAAATGATATTTTGATCTTGCCTCACGCTTGATATATCATAGCCGTTTATTAATGTCGCATAAACGTATTGTATCAAACTGACTATTTTTTACAACAAAAAAACCTATTTAAATATAAAACGTAGATGCCGTTTGTAATTATAATAATTATATTCGTAATAAGAGATGCCGTTGTCAATTTTTTTTGTTGAATAATTACTGCTTATGTTTTGAAGATTTGCAGTTTTGTAAAATATATCTAATAGTGTATTTGAAGTAGATTTTTGGTTTGTAAAGTACTGATACATAAGAAAGAAAAGCATGCTATACTATTACGATACAATACATCAGTATATATAGGCAAGTGATATAAACGCGTAGGTATCGATACAAATAAAAATTACACACTGCGAGATATCGATATAACACCTTTTCGGCCAACTCTAGTAGAAAGTGTCATTTTCATGGTAGCGCGTGCTCGTCGTTAGCGAAGCTATGTTTTGTCTGGAAAGTTCAAGTAAGCGGGTCGCGGAATATATTGAACAGGTTTTATGATAGAGTGAAATGTTATGTTTAATTCGATACTGTATGTTGGTGTGTTCATACCTACTGTCAAGGTTTCTAGAACGATGGCGTCACGTTGCAGTGTTCACGTGATTTATTGGTGATAGATTGAGATCGCCGTCTGTGTGCTGTATCGGCACGGTGTGTTTATCTTGCTATATGTGGCATGTATTATTTGCTTTACAATCTGATAGCTATTTAGTGAGGTAGATCCGCTTAATATTTAAATGTTTCTTTCCCCGCTTCTTCTCCTCCATGTTAAAGCACCTTACGAAGTGGGAGTAGATTCAAAAAATGACGTGCATAAGTGTATCTTTGATACCTATATGAATAAATGGTTTTGAATTTGAATTTGAATGGTTGCAACCAATGAATGAAGTACGGAGCAGGGGTCTCTCCTCATAACTAAGGAGGCGTAGAGAATACGTCACCACGCTGGTCCAGTGCGGATTAATAGGGCTAGTGGCTTATCCTAGTGAAGAACAATTTTATACCGCTCGTATAAGTCGTCTGAATCAACAATATTTGCAACATAGAATAGAACTACGTACTGTAACTACTTATATACTCTGTGTATTTTAACATAATTTACATCATAGACCTACCTAACAATGGTAATTTAGTGTTGCAATGTGATAAATTTCTGATTTCAGTGCTTCTAATATTTGCATAAGTGCAAATTGATAGCCATCTATGTCGTGTTCCTAATACGTGGTCACGGTTATGCAAATTGCAACGTAATTCCGGCAATCTATGAGTAATTCTAGCAATTCACCGAAACCTATTGCTGAATTAGATTAAAGAAGCGCCATGCAATTTTTGCTTCTGTTTCCATAAATCACGCACACCTACTGAATACATTTGCGTTGGCTTGGATTTGTCAGACTAATGTGAAATGAATACATATTAGATAGTTGGTTTGAAATATCTTTGATATTAGCATAATGTATATTAGCATAATGATATACATAAACGAAGAAATATTGGGAAATTTTTGTACTTGATGATTTTTCTGCCCCCGCACTAATAAAATAAAGAATTATTGTTGTGTAAAAATTTTAAGAAGCTCTCTCAATATTTATTGTTAATCTTAAGAATAATTTATGCAGTTAATACCTAATGTATAAAAGTTCTTCAAAATCAGTCGGAAATGTTAAATCGAAAATATCATTGAAACAAAAAAATGGTCCCGTTCCAAAAAAGATTGGAAAGGGTTTTAAAAATATGCATTAAAAAAATGTACACTCCAGTCTGGTATTAACAATAACTTAACAAAGTGACTATCAAAGGCGAAGTATTAGTTTAAACTCACTCGGTCGCGGTCAATGCCAGGTGTGAATCGAATAAATCATTCGATCGATTGACAGCTAGAAAATCGATTCGTTCGTGATCGTATGCCGCCGTGTTTTTATGTGAAGCAAGGTTCAATCGCTGATTAATATTCGAGTTGCAATATTCGATTAGTTTTAACGGAATTATTGCTCGAATGGTTGATGTAATCATGCTGTATCGCCGTTTGCGGCAATTAACTAGAGCTGGTTGAAATGGATAGGGGGTGTCGTAATCATTTTGTTTAGTCTGATTTATTAGGTAACTTCACACTTTAAGATAGTTTCCGTTGCTTGCTTATGTTGTTATACAGGAAGTGAAAAAAAACTAAATAAATCATAGAAGTGCCGCCTATTTCTACTTCGATAACATGTTGAACTAAAAATTTAACATGATTTAAAGCTGTGGGAGGTAACACACTGATAAGGCTCTATGCTTTTTGCATTATTTAGGTAATTAAAAAAAGAAAAAAGGCAAAGGTTTTTAAACAAAATCAATTACATATCATTGCGTGAGTTACCTACTCGTACTTCTAGTTTGAAAAATATAATGTATTTCAACGTTTGGATTGAAATTGTCTCAATTACATAAATGTATCTATCTACATAATTATTATATTTTCACGTTCTTTCTTTTACTGTCGATTACCAAAGTAACTTTTGGTTTATTACCGATAAGATAGTATTACACGTGGAAACAAGGTGGACTGGATAGCTCGATGGCTACCACTTGCATGACATAAAAAAATCATTTGAATACGCTCAGAAATGCAAACGTGCGTTTACATTTCTATTAACACTCGCGTGGGTGTTAGTCGGAGTTTATTTGATGTCCAATGCGGTCCCCATACAACTTTTATTGGTGCCATACTGGCTTAAATAGTGTGGGCACTAATTGGTGAGCACATGGCTTTGAAAGTTTCGATGTCACCTAAATACTGGCTTGACGGCCCCGTCTGTCGCACTGGCTGCGGAATGCGCTATGAATATAGAATTAATTTGTAGCAGTGGTTCTTAACATTTCGTTATGGTGTCGATGAGGGGACATGACACAATTTCTGTCTATTTTGACGAATAACATGTTTTTTTTTAGGTAAACTAATACTCAATAGTAGTGCCTAATAGTATCCGCCAGTCAAGTTATGATTTTACATTAGAACATTTTGTTTTAATGCTTCCAAAAACGGTGCTTTAACAACCGTGAGAAGCCAGGATAAGTCGCTACTTGTCAATATTTTAGGAGGACTTTGGGCACCACTTCGAGTGCTACCAGGGACCACCGTTTACGTACCTCCGGTTATCAACCACTGATTTATAGAATCCAACAGCAGTTTCGTCATAATATTGAGCTCTCGGTATGTTGGTTGCGATAAGTCTTAAATGCTTTACGAGTATTTAAAGGGCTAAGGACCGGTCTTAGGCGCCAATTAAGGGAGGTATACGCCCTGCAGTCTGTTGGAAAGTGTAAACCAAAGCCAAGGTTTAATGTTGACTCATGCAGTAAGCTTTATCTTGTACACCATACATTAGTAGTAGGAGGCCGTTCATGAGATAATCACGTGATGTATTTTTGCATTTTTAAATCCCCCCTTTCTCTTGGTGATACATGGTGAGGCTTAAGACTAAACAGCCTTAACAGAGGTTTATTAACTCGATTTAAGTAATATTAATTATAATTAAATTTAATCCAACTTGATAATTCAGTTTCTTGAGCCATGTGCTGAAATACTCGTAAAATCTACTGAATATGCAACGAGAAAATATGGAGGACTTTGTATTAGTAGTTTGTTCGTCTATTGCGATCACTTGTGAAACCGACGACATCGCAGCCCCTCCATCATGAGCTAGATACCAAGCCAAGGCGTGCAGAGAGTGTTGGCGTGTAACACGACCGGCGGGCTATCAGACCGTGGCGCCTGGCTACTGGGCACGAGCTCGGGTTACCGGCTAGTATGCTGGTTACTGCTGCACCCACTTGCCTAATGGACATCGGATACAGGTGTTCGTTTGCGAAAATGTCTCTTGATACGCTTTGAGGGTTTGTAGGTAGTGCTGAGTAGATTTGTAGGTGTTTTTTGTTGATTGGGGACCGAACTGTGTATCAACGAATGTTCTAGATAATGTTTTGTGACCTATGGCTTGGAAAGAAGTATAGGTTACGCGGATTTTTAGGGTTGAACTGCAGACAGGTAACTGAGGTATGAGTTGACGAAAAATTTGCTGACGGTTCATCCTATGGTGACTTCACCGAGGTACATGAGGGGATGAGCTTTGACCTCACCAATAGTGACCACATCAGAGGAATTGCCAATTACACAGACCATTCAAATTTACTTTTTCACAGTAGGTTTTATGCCAAAACCATTTCATGTCTTGAAAACACACCATAAGAGTAGCACATTACTGGAACTAAATATACCTTATTAAGACACTTTCAGAGTGTGAAGCGCAGTGGTAGAGTTAAACACAGGTTAGTTATCAAACGGATAACCATAACGGGCACATGTTCCTAACTCACGTTAGTGTTACAGTTATATCAGTCAAACGTTTATATCTGCTCCATATCCGAGGCATATGGAGTGTGAAGATTTATCGTTTAAAAACTCTGCACTATTTTTACGGCGCGATTGCTCAAAGCTTTTTCTTTTCAAGTGGTTTTTGTGGTATCATCGGCTTTTTATATCAAGAACCACTTATCGCTAGGTGGGATTGTTGACAAGCATTACCGTATTTTATAAAAAAAAAATTTGCTTACCAATTATTCTTATCTGAAGAAACTACATGCTCAAGCCCCTTAGGTAACAGGACCACATAAACTCAGACAAGGAATACAAAAAAAAAACATCCAAAATTCTGCTGGATTTTAAGCCATGACTTTGAACAGCAGTCATAACCATTGCGCCATACATCAATGATAAATACTTTAAATACAATAATTGCACTACAAGTCTCAAATGTCATCGAGGCAATGTCCTGCCAGTGCGCAACTAAGTTGGCAACTGTATGATTAACTTGATGGAGTAATTACTGACACGTCTGTGACATTCTTCAAATTGGCATCCAGTTATTTTGCAAAATAAGTTAATGCGATCGTTTCTGTGGCGGTGTTTCTTTCAGTGCTATAATGGAAGCAAATCCCTTGAAGAACTTCTGTATGAGCAGGATGCAAGATGCAGACTTGTCTTTAAAAAGCTGTGATTTAATAAGGACTGCGTTTGTTTGAGCGTCGATTTGATTCTATTTTTTATAGTCTTGTGTAGTGTTTATAGCGACTTGCGGCTAATACAATAGATCAGTTATCTTTTAAAACTGAAGAAGACTATACAGTTTATAGGATCATAAGTATTTCTGATAAAAATATCGTCTTCTTTCATGGGGGTCACTGATCTAACGAAGAATTCAATATTCCAAAATATTTTTTTTTCACATCATCCTAGATAAATAAAATAACGCTACACACCCCACACTATGAACCCTAGTCCCTTTGCCATGAAATGCATTGACAACACAAATACACGTAGGTACCTACACACACCCAGGCGGATAATAGAAGTTGAAACTTAACAATGAAACTTTTGCGTTGCTGAGAATCAAACTCAGAACCCTCTGAAAAGAATATTATTATACAAATTAACTTTTCATAACAGGCTTGTAAATAATCTGTGGGAATCCTTGTTGTCTTACGGATATTTTGACGTGCCTCTGCGGGCAACCTTTACGGGTAAAGTAAGGTAAAATTTGAATACATTACATTATTTAAAAGTTTAAAACAAGACCATTGTTTACTGTTTTTTGAATTCGTTAAAGCCGGTTTGAACTTTCTTTCTTTTGTTTATGAAACGTACGGGAACGGATAAGTAAGTCGTAAGTCATAAGATTCCCTGATAAGTAGACCCTAGAGACCTCATGAATAGACAGTATAAATGTAAAATAAATTAATATTTTACACGCAGTTATGTACAAATACACACCTGACTTAACATATCATAAGGAACTAGCAATAATTTTCTCTTTACAATAAATTTTTTATTTACGTCGCATAGTTAATATTTCTCTATATCATAGTTATTATCTCGCTGTCTTTCCCATACCATAGGCTCTTTACCAGCTCTTCTAGAAAGGCCTGCAATTAATTGTTTATAAACAAACTTTTAGTCCTAAGTTTACGTTAAATCCTAATTAAATCAAAGTGTAGTAGGTATAATACGACTCATACAGACGAAGTCACCTTACTTGAACCTTCAAGGCTTCATACAGTGTTAATACTCTCAATTAATCAATCTCAGCCATTCATATTCATACAACCTTCATGTATGACATCTGTATGGATTATGTTATTACTTATTAGGCTTAATTATAGGCGTAGATATGATTTAATTTGATCTACTTTACATCCGACACGTTGGTGTTATATTATACGTCCAAACCACGAAATTCTTGAAGTCATGTTAAAAATGTGTTTTGTAAAAAAATTGTTCGATTGCAATCAAATATTTAATTGAATCTCAATAAAAAATAATAAAAATATTTTATATAAAAAATAAATTACTAAACACAAAATGCAAATAATTGATCACCACCATCAGTCGTTCACTTCCTTTGTCTATCCCACGAGATGAAGCTAACCCGCCACAGCCCAGGGCTAACAAACCCGATCCACCCCGTATGTGGATAATAACACGGATAGTTATATAACATGGGATGGGAGTCGGTGCGTCATTACCGCGCATCCATCTCCGTCGCGGCGATAATTACCGCGCGCCGCGTAGACAAATCACCGACGTAGGCGCAAGGTATAAGCGACTGGAGGTGACGCAGCGGGTGAAAACGATCCTACAAATCAACAGCTTCAAACAATAAGTTTGGCCAGTTTGATAAAGAAGGGTATCTGTTACGCTAGCCTTAGACGGACAGCTTCAAGAAGTCACTACCCGCAGCTTGAAGCAGTCGTCTTGCGCGATTGTATGAATCAAATGCTTAAAACTGCTGGTATATGGCGGTCTTATAACTACCGCGGGGCCGATTTCTTCAAGCAGATCGTCCATGACAGGCTAGTTATTCAAAACTTTTTATTTGTGACCAGTTGGCACAACAGATCTGAAGTCTAATCGGAAGTCTAACTCGCAATTTTATTTAATACCCTCTGCAGAAACGAATCTCATTACTTCATTTAATTCTGATCTGAATAATATTATCGACGTACAGTGGTAAAATGTGATGCTGTATCCATACCCTAGCTGCATTTCTTGCTTTCTTCATCAATTGTTATAAAACGTGCAAAATTTCCCACACAGTTTCTGTTGTTTTATGAGACTTCTAGATGGCTTCATCAAGAGTCTTCATACTCATAAGTACAATATCGGTCAATGTCATCAACTTTACTTGTCCTTTTGTTAGCGAACTTAATTGCTACCATCTGTTTACAATTATAGGTAGGTATTGCCTGTTTGAAAATAAAGAAAAATTTACACTTCTAGTCCTAGACCAGTGTTCGGCAAACTTAATAGCCACAGAGCCAAATTATAAAAAATAGAGCCAAATCCGCCAGTTTAATAAACTTTTATTACACAAAATAAGTAAAAATGTTTTTGCGCCTTCCGAGGATATTTATACCAGAGCCGCACTTAAAGAGCCAAAGAGCCACATGCGGCTCTAGAGCCGCACTTTGTCGACCAGTCCTAGACCAACGATATTAACCAACATTTCCATATAAAATCATAGCACGCGGCTTTAACGGGCAGGTACGCTCAATCATCTCGGCTTCCTTCTTCCTACACGCTCCGGATAAAAAATATGCTAACAAGTCTTAATAACTTCCAGCCTTAACTAATAACATAATGGATTAGTTAATACACGAGGTAGTGTAACGTGAGAATATCTCACACGGTCCGGATACGTAATCTGGTTGGATAAGAAATTATTAGTAAACACAAAGAGTATGCCGAGTTTTTATCTGGTGGAGGGAAATCCGGTACATGAGGTAACTTCCTCTGGTGCCGTGTAATTTCGGTTGTTACAACGAAAGCCTTGTTTAATACTAGTCGTTGTAAAGGTCCTGTGGTCGATTACGTAGGTCCTGATGTGAATTGAATGACCTCAGGCAGTGTATAAGGTATGGGAAACATTTTCGGGATTGAAAAAACTTGACTAAAGATTCGGACGTTATTGACAATATTAGGAATTTATTTGTTCTCTTATGAATAACTTAGATAATCTACAAATCGATGCTTATAATCGCTTAAGTGATCGCACTTAATTTATGAAGTTTATGGTCCAATCTAAGTATTACAACAGTCACCTTACCTGTCAATATACAAGCCTGCGTAGATCGATGATCTTAACAATGTCACCTCTAAAGAAACGTACGTTAAGCGTCTTGTTTTTGGCGCCTCTATAAAATCTGTAATATTTTCACTCAACTGTTACATGTCCGCTTATCATCACTATGCAATAAATATTATAATGACTATTGCCCCAACCATTTTTCTCTGTTAGGTTATTAAAAATTCCTCGACCATACTGCTTCACGTAGTACAAAAGTACTTGTTTCCCAGGCACTCCCACGGTGTTGGATGTTAGTACTAGCATTGTGTTCTTGTTTGCCTGGCTGGGCAGACGTGGGCACTTCATCAGGTCAAGAAATACAACCGACTCGACAAACAAAACTATTATTTTTAGCAGTTTTTCTAGACTTGCAAGTAAAACTGGTTGGTTTGTGATATTTTTATGCTGTAAAATATCGCTAATGTAAATTGCATTTATGCGATAATTAATGTTGCTTAAGAATAGTGTTTTAAAAAACCCCTTTTAGCGTGCCGCGATTAATTTTACTGTCGTATAAAGCTTTTGACCTGGCAGTGGACATCATCGTAAACAATTGACAAAGATTACTTAGATATTTTCGATTCTTTAGTCATTGTACGGCTCGGATATATTACACAGACGGCATTGAGGATAAACGACGCAAAAAGGTCACAAAAAGGCGGCCTGCGAAAGTCATCGCTAATTTCTCCAGATTCATAAGGCCGACGCAACCGTTAGTTCGGGTCAGGTGCGCGGGCGCAATTAGCTCGCCGTACGCGCAGACATGTCGCCCGTTGACCCCGCGCGTGACGGTTCATACCAGTTACTGCTTCGCTTTGTGGGTTTATGGTGTGTCTACAGTCTACGGTCTACAGTTTATCTCACTCGTATCATGGGATAAGAGACTAGCCTCCTATGCTTTATAGTGCCCGATTGCGGGGTGAATAACTTCACACATTCTACAGGTGGTGATGATGAAGTGAGATTTAAGGAATAGTTAGCGATAATTTTGGATTTTGATATTATTTGTGTAGCAAAGAAATCGTTTATATACAGTTTCCGTTTAACAATAACTGAATAACGTCATAAATCTCTATTATTATTGGCTACTTGTGAGACAGTTAAATTTAATTATTATTTTAATGTCCTAACTAAGCTAGATAGTTAATGAATGAATTGTGACCCCTTTAATATTGAACAGTTTTTGTCATGTTTCTATGAAGCAATACACAAAGTTACGCCTTATTCAATTTCACTAACGTTTTCATCGACACGTATGGACAGTGCAAGACTACAAGATGTATCTATTTAATTTCTTTCAACGTCTTGCCTTTTCCGTTGAGTCGACGCATCTGACTCGTAAGATTAAAGGTTAACGACCACTCCAATATCTCCGTGTCACGTACTGTCAAGTGTTTTCGTAATCTAAACTTAGTTAACCGCCCTACGGCTATCGTTATCTCGTACAGATACACTTTGACTCTGAATTATACTTAAGTGTTGTTTATTCGAATAGTTGGTGTCAATGATAATTTATTAAGTGTCTAAGAGATCAAAACATTGCAATTTAGTTTTGTTGATAATGTTGACGACATTAATTAGGTAATACAGTGTGGTGTTAGTTTCCTGAATGCGTTGTTTTATTAAAGTGTGTATATGACTTGTAATATAGTCTGACTTAGTTAATTGGTCATGATTACTCGTTAGCTTTTATAATGTCTTTTCATTTCTGTTAATTAAATTGTTTTAAATTACTTGGTAGATTTAGTCTAAATAAATAATAAATACATGGGGTTTCTTGTACCCCAAAAGTGTGAACGTAATAAATATTAACAGTAATAATAAAACAAAAAAATATATAGGAAGCTTTTTTATCTAAAAACCAACATTTATACCATAAATAAACAATATAGAATGACAATGACATGTACACGTTTAAACTACATTTTAAAATGGTATCTACTGTTTGTGAAATCAATAGATGTTTTGAAGCAAATTTTCCTGTTCTGATGAATAGTAAAAACTCAATCATTTATGTTTTTCTACCTTTCTTTCTACGAGCAACGGAACGATCTTGTTATCCTTAACAAGAAAACGTGGATAGAATAAAGGCGTTAGTTTTTGCTTATCGATCTAAACGGTACTATTTGTATGCAATTTATTAACAAGTTTAAACAATATTATCTGCATGGGATACGGCTTCCGTAGCTACGTTTATTGGCAATGTAGTTATGACGCACTCTTGCTATTAAAGGAGACTGTTTCAGTTCCAATCGTAATAATCGCTTATCTTTGGTAACTGTGGAGCAACCCTCGGTGTAATTCTGCTTACGGGAATTGCAGCTTCCTAATCGGGCGCTAGGACCATCCAAAGTATACGGTTTATAGTTGTCCACTGTATGACCTCGATTGCCATTAAGGGATTAATTTCCTAGAAAAATCATTACAGCGATACACATTTTTAAGTTTCACACTAACTCTGTTTCACACTAAATGTACGATTTTTCTTATTTCGTGGAAGTTATGAGCTTTACTTCTATTTTAAGATTTGTAGGAATGTATTTGAAAGTGAACCAATATATACTAATAATATAAAGCTGAAGAGTTTGTTTGTTTCGTTATTTGTGTGTTTGTTTGAACGCGCTAATCTCAGATACTACTGGACCGATTTGAAAAATTCTTTTAGTGTAAGATAGTCCATTTATCGAGGAAGTCGATAGGCTATATTACGCTAAGATGAATAGGAGAGGAGCAGCAATAAAAAATATTGCGAAAACGGCAAAATTACGCGGGCGGAGCCACCGGCGATTGTTTTTTTGAAATAAAAAGTGAGTCCTAACCCGTGTATACTTGTTGTCAAATCCACAACACATGCAAGTTAAAATCGACGAGGTACAACATAATGTCAATAATCCTACAATAGTTTAGGCTCAACTAGACGAACCAGTTAAGCAGGATATTCTCGTATAGAGAGTGACGGCTCTACGGATCATTCCAAAAACAGATCGGAGATTACCGCGGGCCTCCTACGCAACCCAGTGGAACACCTGTTTTAATCCTACCTGATCGCTATTGTCCCCACACATACACTAACACTATATAATGTTGCTAGTGTGTGTGTGCGTGTACTGTATGAAACTTAACATATTTCTTCATCATTGAATTTTTTATTAAATAAAGTTTAGGGGGTGTTTTAAACACGAAAGCAAAAGTAAATATAGGCCGGTGACTGTGGTCAAAATGAAGTAAGATTCAACGGTCTTGATTGAAAAGGCTTTATAAAAAAAGCTCATCGTCATAAAGAAATCTCGAAGGGAAAAGGATGCGACTTAAAATGATATAAAATTGTAAAATCAGTTCAAGTTGGTAATAAATTTTGGTGTAATTATAGTTTACTCTCTGTTGACAACCCTGCTGTGTCGACCTATTCAGTCCCATTCGGACCTCATACGGGTATATGGGCTGCACATTCTGCAACAGTTTTATTGGATTACGCAATTATAATTATCCCAAAACGGTTCCGCATCACATTAGATTTAATTGCAGATCCGATGTGATATTATGGACGTAATAAATCGCAATTACGAGCAATTACCGTGGACCCCGATGTTTGGGGGCGTGTATCAGTATTTATCACCTAATTAGCAGGTACCCTCGGCGACAATCATACGAGCGACTTCCGAATTGTCCCCAGAGAATAATCACTTCTATTTTAAAGCAATAATGCTCAATTTACCGTGCGAAACGTTGAAATATTTCGTAAGATCACGATGTGTATCGGACATTTTAAGTACGAATCGGACGCAATCGGACAAAAGTAGCATTACGTTAAATATGTGTAAGGGAAGTAATTTTTTGTATTTAATTGGCGCACGATAATGTTCGGAGCTCGGTGCGGGAGAGTATTTATTAAGTGATTATCTTGGGGGCGCATTGGACCTCACAGGCCGCGAAATTATGTGTTATTATACCCTCCGAAGATTCACAGATAAGGTTACGAAAGCCGTAAAATTAAATTGATTTGTGAATACAACACAACTCTTTTGTACAATTTATCACATTAATATTACTTTGAGAAAGGATGTAAGTGACAGATCTTTTAATAAACTTTCTTGGTCAAAGTGATTTTCGATTGATAAAAAAAATATTTCCCACAATCATAATTTCAATAACATTGTCTCACCGCTACTGTACAGTAATAAAATGCATTAACACACAACCAAGAATTTTGTAAAAGAATACAAAATCCCTACACCGCCCAATCACGCACCCCATTAAAATGCTCACACTCAAATATATTTCACTGATAACGATCAACAGAAACAAAACGTAGTAAACGTCACATCCTTTGAGATTTTCAATGACTTTTGTACTTAATACGAGTCTTTTAACAGTATGGTTTAACAATAAATTGGTTGGTGAGGTTGGTATTGGTACAGCGGAACCGCCAAAATGTGATGTGGCAATATCGTATCGAGATTACGTTCAAGATCGGTGTAAAAACTCAGTGGGTCACCGAACAGGTCCCTGTTGGCATTTAGCAAGTGACACCCGTAAGGCACTGGTCTCAGTGACAAAGAGTAGAGAGATAGCAACGTGTTACCTACGCATAGATAGATAGCTTCATGGGTGTTATAAATGCAAAAGTTTTTAAGGATACATACATGCTTTTTGGTTAAATAGTGGACAGATTCTGATAAAAGATACGATAGAATCAATGACTAATTATGGAGGAATAAGTATGATAAATCACCTACTGCCTTCTGAGAGTTTACTCTGCATGTATTAAACGTGAATGTTCAACCAACATTATTCTCAATAATTAAATGATAATACTATCGTTTATACCAATGCAAAACTTTTTTTTTGTTTTTGAGCATCTTTATGTGATCGAAATTTTTAACAATTTTTTACGATAATTAATTAAAATCAGTACGATTTTAATCGTTTACTAGTCGTTGGTCGTACAATTGACTAAATCATATATTATGAGGCTCCTACGTGCACTGGAAAACGTTGCAACACTACGATAGGCAAGTACTGTAGGTACTGTGAGGGCTCTCGTGCCGTTTTAGGCTTTATTTCTTTACCTTAGTGGTTCTTAACCTTTTAGGGCTGAAGGACCATTTGACATTTTTTTTCCATGGACCACTTACCTACTAGTTGGACATCTTTTTCGTTGAGTATGAAGTACCTTATTCTATGTAAGAAGAAATATGAAGTTTATTGTTTATATTATTTGACAATATTAAGTTATAAAATAAAATTATAACACTCGTAATTGATCCCGTTACAGTCTTATAGTTAGTCAGTTACAGTAAATTTGTAACCCTTGATTAAATCTTTTTTGAATATATTTGGAAATTGAATAGATTAAAAACAAATAAAGGGACCTTTCAAGTATTACATGACGACATTTAGAGGTAGGGGGTCTTGTAAAATGCTATCAGGCGTTACATAGGTGAGAAGAAGGGGAACAAACAAAGCGTTAGGTAGTATGTTTTAAATAACGTCAATATGCGTTACGTAACGTTATGCGTTACTTGATACTTGAACGCACCCAATGTACTATTTAACCGCTTTACGGTTATTACTGTACTCAGTAGAAACTTATGAAAAGCAATAACCGTTCCATAACGGCCAATAAATCCCAATTACAAGTCCATTCACGGAGATTAGTACATAATGTTAATGTACTCGAAATTAATACCTATGGCCATTAAGGTCGTAACTATCAAATTATACATGTAGTATCACTTCATAGAAGGTCCGCTTCGACATAATTCATTTGGCATTGATACCTGTGACCTTCAATACGTAAAATTAACTAACAATAAATAATCGGCCTAATTACATACTATTAATTGGGTAATTAATGTCTTGGGATACCTTGAAATGATGTAGTGTTGTTTAAAAAAAATTAAAGTCAGCGGGCGTTGATAACTATGAAGGCTTGTAACTTAAAGGTGAATATTAAAAACTCCATGAAAGGTTCTTATTTTTTTTTCCTTTCGACTGCATTAATGTGATCTTTTGTTAGCTGCCTCTTTTTACCTCTCAATCACATCCAGCATCCATAATTGGGGTGAGTTTGGATACTGCAAAGGACTAAGATTACCAACGTTGATAATTGTTCCATACAATTTCCAACAGGACAATTTTTTTGTCTTGCGAGTTCGAGTTCGATTTCGGTTGAATAACTGTACATTTCACTCGGACTCACTTTTTACAAAATGCTTTCTGAAATAGTGTCCTTTTATATGTAATCTAAAAGGAAGTAAATCACTGAGTTCAAAACGTATAAATTAAACTAAGTTTTTATTGCCTATCTTAATTATTGCCGTAACACCACATGTCGAACCAAAGTGTTAATGTGAACGTTAAAAAATAAAAGTCGACAATGTCTTATAATTGCAATAGCAAATGTAATTACTATCGGAGTGCCATATAGAGAGCAGCCATACAATTATGATCGTCGTGTCGTAACGGTGGAAGAAAAGATAAGGAAACCTGCGGGGGTAAAAACTATGGCATGTGCAATTCACCTGCCTCGGACGGGCCTTTCACTGGCCAGTCATTTGCTTAGTACATCGACAAGAAACTAACTACCATGTTTACTGACTTGACGCAAAAGGGCCTGAGCGTAAAGAAATTGTTAGAGGTGGAGACTTCATACGGTACACGCCGCTCCTCAATGTATAATTTAAATAGTGATACGGAATATCTTTTGTAATCTATACTGCTATAACATTATGAACAGGTGACGTTAGTGAATTAGTGTGCTGGAGGGAATATTCGAAACTGCTTAATAGTTGAAGAAAATATTACGCCAGTAGACTCTTAAGTTATCATAACTGTCATAGGGAATATTTTATCGTACACTCGTACGAAGCTAAATCAAGTTGCTAATATAAATATTAGCGCATTCAAATTTCGAAAGACCTTTCAAAGAATCAGCATCACTGTCAATCAGCAATTCAACGAATCATGAAATAGCACGTTAGTGTTAAAATGATAAACTGCGCGTCACCCGCGATAAATTTCGCCCAATTCGAATTTATCGCGTGAGAAAGTCGTCAATCAGAAATTGCGAAGTGATGATAATTTGAGATGACAAAAGCTACTTACGAACCGCCTCTACCAGTACCACTTGTCACAGCGACGATTATAAATTTGCATACGCTGGGCCAAAATTCGGGCGGACACTGTCAAATTATGATTAACGATACACGCCTCATGGCTGATGTATCAGGTGGATTATTTATCTTGTGGCACAGACTACCAACTAGATATTGCAATCGAGGCGTGTTACCGTTGTATTGGTAAACGTCACTGGTTGCAGAGATACAATTTTTATGTCAGTCGCAATGCTTTGGTATTTGCTCGAAGTTATTTTGCGGCTTCGTATACATGTCACCGTTTTTTTTATGTGGCAAACGTTATTCTACATCGAATATAATATAGTTTAGTAAACTAGTGTAGTTTGTTTACGCAAAAAATAAATACGTAACAGAAGTAATTAAAAATACTTTAAAACACAAACTTTATAATTGTGCTTAAAGGTCAAATACAAATTCGTCCAAATTAGCGGTTTAATGCCAAAATAACAATTCTCATAAACAACAGCCCTTTTAAATCTCATTCGCAGTCACAAATACATCGTACATCTTTGTAAAAGCGTATTTTCGGTCTGAGATGAGGTCTGCAGATTAGATCTCACATCAGAATTTTACGACTGGCTGCGATGTCATAAAGTTACTCGACAGGGTAATGTTTGTCGCCAACTTGACAATGAATGCAGTGCTGTAGGATTCAACGTGTTGAAAGAAATGTGCCAGAGCACTTGTTGAAGAAATGTAAGAAGACGTTGGTGAACTCGAAATTCATGCCGTGTATGGAATGGTTGAAACACATTATGATAACTGATAATCTCATTTTTAAAAGCAATGAATAAATTAGGATAATAAATAAATTATTATTGAAAGATGAAGTGGAATCTTCATTCCAGGTAGTAATTAAGTCTACAAACGATGAACGATGACCGAATTCTTATTCATGTTGTAATTTAGATACAGAAGAAATACGGCAGTAAAGCAAGCGCTAGAGAGGACAAAATCATATTTAACACTTAATGCAAAAGCGGTTATTAATCCTAAGAATATCATAATATTAGTTAATTACAACCCAACAACTTTTACAGAATAATCTAAATTGATTTCTCAGGCCAGGTTACGGCAACTCCAGTTTCCTGTCACACAGTTTGAGCACCAGGCTTATTGCACAAGCAGTAATAACACCCGCTAAGTTGACAAATCGCCACTTGGCCGGTTTAAAGTTACCTTCCAATAAAGCAAGCGCGAAAGCTATCGAATTCATAATCATTTGAGACAAGATACGGGCACGTATGTAAATATTTTACAAGGCAGCACTTTTGGTCCTGTTCTTTTTATTTTACATAATTATGAAGAGTCAATATAATGTTGATCAGAGGTTTAATAATAAGAATTATTTTGTGTATTTTGTGATATAATATATGTAAAATATGGAAAGCATTAGTAACAACTTTAAGATAATATCATTATGAAAACATTAAACAGGTGTGTTTTAGGAATACCATGAAATCTTTTAAAATATTTACTCTTTATTAAGTAATTAATAAGTTCAGTTTACTGATTAGAATAAAGCGATCCTGCGTCAAATGGGCAATTAAGGTCTTAACTTGTGGTTACTGTGATTATATGATGTTAATTCGGAAAACTTAGGTTCATTGTTCCAAACAAGACAATAGCCTGGTATTTCACATAAATATTGTTAAGGAATCCGATCTCCATCTATTGTTAACCATTTACGTAAATATTAAGTAACTTCAATTAACTTTTGACCGTTTTCTTTAGAGTAATTAAATGTGTAAAACATATATTTTTATTAGTATGTAGTATGTAGGTATGTATTAGTCGATTATTCCAGCAAATTAAAATAAAATTCTTATTTTTTTCAATGTTTTTTCTGTCTTTAAAGTCACAGCGTACCATAAAAAGTCACTTTTAAATTCTTGCGTTCCTATCAAATGACTTTATACATCAAAATAAACGACCACAAATAAAATAAATCCGACTCATTTAGTATTTTACAATTTCAGATATTTCAATGAATGGTATTTTAATTTAATGTTAATGTTTTTTTTTATTTGGTTTCAGGTAAGTCGTTATAAACGACAGGCATACGAGGCGCACCAATCAACGCTTGGCTCAAGTATTTTTATTACCTCGTCCATTTATGTAATATACTAAGATATAATTACGGTGGTTAATTTTATGGATTATGTTGGCATTATTCGTTCCACTAGTTACCCGCGGATTATTCGCGGTAACTCAAAGCACAACAAGACTGATTGACTCAAAATACCTATAATCATGACATTCGTAGAAGCCACTTATGTGTGGAGTTCATAATTTGATCTTTTGTTTTTACTTTCGACTCCATAGTTCTGTTGTAAAGATTTACTCAAGTACCAATTTTATAGTGATTTTGAAGAAATAAACCTTTAATTGGCTTAATGACGGTCGTTTTACGATTACAGCCGAGACGCACCGCCTGTTCTTAGAATTAAAATGCTGTCCCTAGATTCATTAGGTCGCCACGTAACATAGTATGTTTAATTTATGATCTTAATGGAGTTCGTGTACAAAAAAGTTTTATCGTTTCTGGACAAGCCAATTGTAGGGGATAAAGTTTGTTATATGAGTTGATAAGTATACGCGTAATAGTTTTAATTTAAACGTACCTAGTTTTGTTTTTTAACTTCAATCATCATTTTACTATTACAAGCTTATAAGATGATGATAATAAATTATGAGCATAATGGGTTATAACTAAAAGAAACAACGAAATCGTTTAGAAGAGCAAGTATCCTTTCACATTAAGTTAAAATATTGTAACTGGTCGACCCACATCGCAGGTGAAACTCACACGATCGTCGTTTGTTTTGGTGTGTCGATGGGAATTATGAGAAAAGGGCTCGCACTTCTGTATTTCATTTACAGTAGTTTGGTGAATTTAAAAACTGCGTTTGTAGCACCCTTTAGTTGGAAACTTTTGTTATTACCCGTTTGTGCAAGAAGTAAGTAGGTAAAAGGTTTTGGTGTCCATTTCTGTGGCTCGCTCTACAGCCCAAATGGCTTGACGTTGGTGTCATTGTGACATAGACCCTCATGTGCTCCCAACCACCAAAAAAGTTTTTAACTTTTCGATTTTCTCGTATTTCTTTTAAATATCACTCCGTTATAATTAATCTTAGCTGATCTAATTACATTACTGGAATAGTAGACTACTGTCATTTGCTTTTGTATGCATATTTTTCGAATACACTGCATAAGAAGTGTTAAATAAAACGCATAGAATTTATACAACTGTTACCACTTACGTCGTTTAAGACTTAAGTAAAATGTATCGACCAACAGTTGTGTTCTTATTGCTTGCATTCAAATTACCTACTTGTGAAAATTCTTGGCTGTTTACAATAACAAACTAGGAAACACTAATAATAAGCTCACAAGACGTCGAGTTGAGGGTATCGATCGATCCGAGTCGTGGATTGCGTCCCGAGGCGGCGCGGGCGGCGCAGGCGGCGCGTAGGCAAATGGACGGCTAATTGCGTAAAGAAAAAACAAAATATACCGCGTTTCCACTGCTCGGACGGCAACGGCAAGGTGCCGTACCTACTCGATGCACTTCACTACACGCAGATTTAAAATTCCCTTTAGATTTAAAATAGGAGTTAACGAATAGACTGGAGCGTATTAGGAATGATTGGACGTTTAAAGCTATTGAGAAGTAGGGCTGAATTTAAGCAATAAGCAATCGATTCTAAACGATTAAATAAGTTATTGAGTCTGGCATCTTGCTAACGTAAATTAGAAATATTTTTAGGAGCATAAATATCTGAGGCTTCAAAATACAGACACAACAATGTTTAGTAACAATAGCAATTTTCGGCAAGCTGTTGACATCATTAAATTTAAAATGTCATAAAATTCACACAGTCCAACATGACATTCATACGAAATTGATGTTTACGAAGACAATTTTGACATTATCTGTTGTTATTGGGATTGCACTGTGTAAATAATTTTATTGAAAGGGCAGATGTTATCAACAATGCGATCAAGGTTTTCTCATAGTTTTATAGTTCTAAAATATATATTTGAGCTGCTCTTTTTTACTGATATAGATTTATCTAGCTGCTGATTTAAATTGAGTTAACAATTTTTAGATTGTAATATATTTTTATTATTTCGTTATAAAATTTATTTGGGCCAATGGAAACACGCAAAGCTCGATGGAATGCATTTCGAGGCAAGATCACAATGAGCCCTGGGAGTAATTTCCTTAATTCCACACTCGGTGCTTGTTCCCGACTATATATCCCATTTATATAGAACCACTCTTTTCGGCATACCATAACATAATGGCTTTGAACTGTGGGAAATATGGGGGCTTCAAAATATCTCGCGTGGAATGCATTTTTATAGGACCCATTACAGGACTCTCAAGGAACCTATTGAATGATTTCTATGCTTCACCAATTTATTTTGACGTAGTTGTTTATGCGAATCAATTTAATTTGCTGTCGGTACATTCCATGATATAACAGAGGACAATCGAATAATTGACAGCTTACATATTTTATCTTTGTAGATGAAAAAATAGGAATAAATAGGAAACGGAAGCGACAATCAAAACTCCAAAGAAATGATTGTAATTTATAATGGATTTTATAGTAATTCAATGACTATAGTCTTCGTAATATTCCAATTCCGACGTCCATAAAGTATTTTAGTTTCTAAATCGTTGAGAAAATCATGTACGCATCTACGGATTGACCATTAATCAGTCTAGCTTTAGTTTATAACTCTGTACGGGCTTAGACACGGCCCGCGGCGTTTGGACAACTTCGACACGTCCGTCGACCTACTTTACCACACCAGTCACTCCACCGACCATCGCCGCCACTACACCCACTTTATGTAATGTGGCAGGTAAACAATTTTCACGACAATTATCTCTTTACGTAACTCCCGCAATGGGCTTTAATTACATAAAAGATATTACGGCACCGTCATATTTTTTCCCAGCATCTCTCAAATGCTGGTCATTTTTAATAAGAACTACCTTCGTTAAAACATCGTATGTCGTTTCTTCCCGTTCTTCTAAAAGCTACTGTAGTAGAGGTACATAGAGTTGATAATTGTTTAGTTACCAAATATGGAGTGAGGTAGCCCACCGTACAGGGCTAGGTTGCGTATGCGCTTGTTTTGTTCGCAGAAGCCTAGGGAGCTCCGTAAACGTGCTCGTTGCCGCTATTAGAACTGCAATCTTTTTACGTCGCCACATTCTCTGTAAATGCACCGAATGAGTGACTGAATACTTCACTGTAACGAGAAGTCCATTCTTTAGTACCTGTATCATTAAAACGGCACTTACTTTTGCTGTCGAATTATTAAAGGCATTTGGAACATTTATTTACTCATTTACTTCAGAAACTATTTCTTCTTTGCGCTCTCATTTCTTAAGACTAATTTAATACCAATTATCGAATCTAAAATTATGAAATATTTTCCTGTTTATGGCTTTGTATTGTTTATTTGTGGCGCCAACTCTTAAATCTGTTCGTTCCACGAAGTGTTCACAGATCCGCCTGTTTGTCATGTTACTCGAAAACAAATGATTTCAATCGTATTTGAGTCACTGAATTCTAAATAAGTTTGCAAAAATATACCTAATTCATATGCATAACAATACCATCAGTCATCTGGCATTGTGGTTTGTCGATGGCCACCGGTGTGGTAACTATGTGGGTGTCTCGTCTTACATTTTAAATAACATTTATTGGTGTCTATTTTATATATTCTCATAAAAACCAGACCTACCAACGCGGTGGCTACGTCTGTTGTATGTTGCTGTAGCAGATTTTTTTATTGTAAATGTGGATGTCTTACAACTTTCATTATTCCTAGTATTATAATTAACATAATTATCATTAGTATGTCTGTTTGTGACTGAAGATCAATGCTTTACATACTATTCTTGAGGTTGTTACACAACGTTTCGTTATAATACTTACTAATCTTAGCAATATTTAGTTATATTTAGAAATAATCTAAAACGTCATTACTGGGCCCGTAGGTCAATTTTATAGATACTTATCCATTTTTTTATATTAAATCATAACCAGTCACAGCTACTATTCTATCATTTCTTAGCGTCAATAAGAGATAGAAATCTAAACATACGGTGACACCGGTATCACACCAGTTATACAATGTTCCTTTATTCCTACCACATCGATAAAAATGATCTAAGTTCAAGTTGCGTGCTACAACATGACAAGCATTGCAATACAAAAAGTGATTTAAGATTTCAAAACCGCTAAGGCGAGGAAACAGTCGAACATTGCAGCGCGTTCGCGTACCGCAGTAGGCCATCGAGCATTCCGATGTGTGATTTCATAGTCGAATGGTTA
>LGAG01000157.1:810049-820727 GCA_001278395.1 Lerema accius
CGAGTTCTCAATATTCATAACGGACTTCCATTGTTTCCCGTCTTCACCAACGTCACGTATGGACCGGCGCCATATTGAAAGGGACGTGCTGTTACGCACCCAGAATGATTGGACCCTCGAACTGTGAGTGACATTCGATGGCTGTGAACAACGCAGCAATTGAGAAGGTCTCGTTACGTTGGCAATTTTCCTGACCCAAAGAAAATTATGAATGTATCTCTTGGAAGCGCCGCAGCGCATTAGAATCAGGGGCTACCAGGCGATAGCAGTGTGGTCTGGCCATTTAAAATATTATTTTTTGAAGTCATGACTGACTCACATAACATATTTCTTGACCTGGTCTACGTTTTTGGAGTCTCTTTATACGGTCACCTTGTTTATTGATGGCGATGATTACAAATATTTTTTCGTCGTAATTTTTGTTTATTTTGAAGTAGCCAAGGCAGCAGATATGTTTAGTCTGTTACCCCAGTAAACTTGATTTACAAACTAGCCAAGTGAACTATTTTTACTGGTCTCCTGCCATAAATTACTCTGAACAATGATGTACAAGACAGATAAGTGAATAACAGGCGTGACCTCGAATCGAGCGTTGCACGTTTTTAACCTTTTTGTTCTTCTGTTACATTTGCCTTACATCTGGTCAGAGGTATTGCAATTTTGAGTAACGTTGGCGAATCCGCAACTGAAGAGGTATGTCTTCCTGGCATTCAGACATTACAAACTATTGCGTTAGGTTCCCTATTGCATTTTGCTGTTTCTGTATTCAATGATCTAATTGCCTAAAACAATGAAAGTGATTAAATTGTTGCCACTGATTAGGTGTTAGAGATAAATAAATAAAGATATATATAGATAAATAAATAAATGAAGAATCTTTTCTTCTACAACAGTCCAAAACGTGTTTAAGACTTTTAATAAGACTTGGTAATTAAACGTGAAGTGTACTTTATTACCGTGTCATAGATATTAAAATCCTTTGAAATAAAGGTATTGTTAATGAAGGATCAGGATGTTCTTCTGACTTAGATTCTCACCTGGCGCCGGTTTGATCTTAGTTTTTATTCTGTCCAAGTCCATGTGAGCCTGTTCAGCGTCTGCATGTGTTTTTCTGTCTAGCTCGCTAATCTGAATATCTTTCCGATATTCCAGTTTATGGAGGTGCATATAAAAAATATTAAGGATGTTATTGCAATCTTACGCAACTCGTTTTAGTTACTGGCGCTTGCAACTTCGTTATCTATTCTAGTCGCAATTTTTGTTGTGAATATTTTCATATAGCGTCAACACTTTCCAGAAAATCTGGGCTACAACGTTTAATGGATTTAGATATTAATAAAAATATTTATTTTAAAAAGTTATTTCTTTTCATTCTAGTGAATTAGCACCCTAATACCTATATAGGAACAATCGCCAATGGATCACATATCCTTTTCTGATCTAAATCGGTTTAGTAGTTTTGGAGACAGGTAAATAGTAACATTCGTCAGCACAAACTATCAAACATAGTCTTATTCTAAACGTGTATAACACCTCCGTACTGTCGTATGTAAAAACATCTAAAGATGACCGCGATATAGTCACATTTGCACAACACATGTTCCTTGTGTAGTAGAAAAAGGCGAAAGATGGATGGCCTGGATCTATCAATAAACCGAATCAGGTCACAAAGCACAGCTTATGTTGTAATCAAACCCGTCCTATTTTCATAAAGATCGGCATAAAAACTCTGCTAAATATAAAACGACCAGTGGTTCATCGTTGACTCATGTGACACAAATCCAATTTGCCTGATGAACGTTGAATTTATTTATAGTGCGTGCACAATAACAGCTTTTTATGTGGCCGTAAAAAACATTCGATTATTCCTTGCTCATAAATCATCGGACAGCGAGACCTCGGTCCCGCTTCGAAGAGAAATGTCGTGTGTGTAGAGCTCACCTGAACTACCTATAAATTGCTGAAGAAATTGAAATCGAATTGCCTTTTGCTATTGATAGTCCATTTTAGTATACAAATAGGGCTGCGATTGAAATTTTGTAGGCACTTTTAGATATATTTTTGCATCGGGTATATCCGTAGAAACACTGAGAAGTACAACCCTATCCATTTATAGTATTGGCAGTTTTTACGTAATAGTTGCAGACATCTTATCTGCAACAACAGCTGCTTTACTAAACATTTCAGATGTAGATATCTATCTAGGTTAATCTTTTCTAGCCTTGGCATTCCGATTGTGAATTGATTTGGCTACAGTAAGCCTATGTTGACTTTGAGTTGTCATGTCATGTTTTGTTGAGGTTCATCCGTTGAAGTTACGTTGATGCTTTGTTTTACTTTTCTTCACGATGTCATTTACGATGTCGAAATAAGTTCGATTTTCACAAGAAATCTGACAAGTTACTCAATAGGTTACCACTTAGTCGCTTTCTTATCTTCAAGCTATGAACTCTGCAATACAATACCAACTGATGTTGACGAAGACGGATATAAAAGTGATGTAATTAAATAATTATTTTTTTATCTAAGTCGGGCAGGCTGTAAGGGTCGTTGATGTGTGCCCTGCTCTATTATTGCTCTAAATAGACAGTGGTGCGCAGGCGGGAATGTTAATAGGCGCCGTCTAGCGAGCTATGCAGACTGTCTTTTTGTTCATTGGAAACAATTTCCCCCCTTCTCCTCCCCCATCCCGTCCTTTCGTCGCATACCGGCAAGTGACTTAATTGTGATAGCCGAACCTATTTGTGGTAAAGTTAAAATCATTTCAGGCAAACTATTTATTCTGACAATTTCCGAAGCCGTTTCTCTGTTTAAAGTAACACTTGTAACTAATCTTAATCTGTGACAAACACCTTGTCGACTTGACGGGTCTTGTAATACATTCTATGTGTAACCCTGGTAGTTAAAGATTGACAGAAAAAATATCAGCATTAATTAAAAATGTACATACTACTGGTGTTTTTATATCATTAGAAGTAGTAGCGACTGCCTTACTTACTAGTATTTTTATAACCGGAAAATTTAATCGTAGATGAGAACTAGACCGATGTGAGCAAAGTGATTTCACTTTCCTCTTGAAAATCTATTCATAGCCCTCCATTATTTCATACAGAAGATAATAGATTTGCAATAATAGATAGTGAAACACGAGAAGAGTACATTCGTCATTTATGACGTTTCAATACGTTTAAAGAATCACAAAGAGTTACAACAGACCACTCAATTAACGCCAGCCACGCTGAAGATCCTAACATTACCGGCAACCGTCAGAATTTACAGCTTTTACGTAACAAAAATTATGGCCCGTTAGATAAACACGCCGAGAGTGATGAAGATTGTGTAAATTTTATGGAGGATTTATGGTCTTTAGACTTTCTACTATTAAATATGTCTGCGACAGATTCGCTAATTGCATTAGAAGAGCTGTAAATTGTTATGTAAATGGTAAATTTGATATTAAGTAATCGCTAACTAAGATACAATACAGCGATTTATTGCCTTTGTTTGTGTTAGCTTACGAGTTTTATATAACTGAAAGATTATCGCTGACTATTCTTAATACTTACTTGTAAATGAATATACTGTATAAAGTATATAATTATGATAATAAGGACATTGATAAATTAAAGTTTTCAAATTGATGTTATATGAAAACAAAACAATTTGTTACGTGATACTATGTAACATAGGGAAGGAGAATGTGTTGTAGTCATCTTAGCTTCCTAGTTCTGTGATAACTACCGTTCGTAGTCGTTGTTTTGCTGGCAACATTATGTATCACGAATGTAACACAAGGTAACGATGTAACATACGCTACTGTTGCGCCCCCTAGTGAGTTGCATCAAGACACTTGAGTAGAGCAATCGCTAATTGATCACAAATCCTTTATTAACAACCGTTTTTGAATCCGCCCAGTAGTCTTAGATATAAATAGCAACATTAGTTTGCAAACTGATAAACAAATTAACACACATCCTCTCACCCTAAACGCTCGTTCCTTCTCCGTACGATCGTGGGTAAAAAACTTAACCCTACGAATGTAAAACAATATGTTAACGACTATGTTGCTGACCGAAACAGTCGGCAAAAGCCCGACATCAAAACCATGAGTTCTCGTGACCCGACACGTTCTTCCGATTCGGTCGGTTGATCACATTTAATTTGAAAGTAGTCACACGCTTCCGCCAACAATATACAACATAACGAGTGCAAAGTTGTGTTAATGAGATTGATAAATTGAATTTGTTATTTAAATGCGATCTGTTAGTCTCGGTGGTGATATAACAGCTATAACTGGTGAAACCAAAATCGATTCAAAAGCTATTACATTTTTCGGAATATATAACATTCACATCGGTTTAGAGATGGATCGAATAGAAGGAATCGAAGCAGAGGAGATAATAAAAATTAACCCAACACTCGTTTTGATCTTTGACGCCTTTTTCTATTCCTTTCTAACATACGCACAAGTAGGTCTTTTACCCTTTCGATACACTCTTAACGGGTTAATGCGATTGCATGGGAGACCGCTCTAACCTATGATTATAAGGTAATCAACGTTACCCCACAGAACTTGTAATAAAGGGGCTTGGAATCCGTCACACCTACTTAAACAATGCATCCCACGACTTGGACCATCTTCTCGTTATTCATGATTACGTAATAACACTTGTGGGAATAGCTAATTTGTATAATTTGTATCCCAAAAAAGTGATAATATTCAAATGAAGGGAATTTTAACTATAGCTTAGAGTCCACGTGAGATTTTTTGATCGAATTATAATGTTAATAGAGCAGTGTTTAATGAAGGTACACGATTCTTCTTAAATAAACTAAAAATGTTTATTAAAATCGTTCCAATGTTTAGTTCAGACACAAACACGAGTATGCTAGGCTTTTATACATAAAGAAAAGATAATTATATTTAACGGTAGACAGTCCTTTCACGGAACACAACCTGAATACCGCATGGTCATACACAGCTGCATCATTTACAATATTAACTCAATCATCCATCTATGTTGATGAACATGAAATTAAATGGGATTCGCACAAAAACATTACCAAATGACAGATGTGTTCGCATCAGACGCGATGCGTGCCAAAAAGTTCGGAATCCGCAAGGTGTTCCAATTATGTAGCCGGAAAAAGTTTAACCATCTGCAATCAATTTGGGAACACCGCGATACAATCGAGAATTTGTCACTCGGTGTCGGTACTCGCATTTTCGAGCTGTCTTCTCCAACCGTTTAATTTTGTGGCGCCAAAATGTTTTAACCCAAAAATAATTGTACAGGAAGAAATTTATCACTTCTGATTCCGATTTGCGTATTTTTGTCCTGAGCTTTAAATGTGTTTCAAAATATCGTTAATGATTAATTATATAACTGAGCTATATTTTTAGCATAGTCATTGGATACGTTATGTATATCTATATTTTGTCTGCTTGCTACTAGGTTACTGGTAAGTATAATTATGCAATTTGAATACCTTTAATTGCTTAATTTGCGGCGTCACAATTATTTAAACTATGTTGTTATCTCTGAAACTTATCTTATCCATTTCCTTGATTTTATCACCAACTAAGCATTCAAACAAGCTTTATTGACACTCATTAAATTGTATTTGTTGTCCATTAAGGAAATGTAACCAGCTGCTGACCATAGTTGTAGCGAACAACGAAATATGTCAAACAAACATAGACATTGTCCATGCCTTATATATTACTTTATACTTTTGGTCTTTCATTTGTATCTATCAGATAATCTATTTCTCATTTTTTCTCTTTATGTTAATCAGTTTCATAAATACCAAAAGCTTAAACATTGCATACACTATTCCAATGTTTATATACAACATTTTGTAAGGGACCACACAAATGGGATTTGTAATCGCTTGAACAGAAAATAAACAGCGGTCGCCATCGCGGAGTCAGCGGTTAACAGCTCCGACAGTAACAAAAGAAAACCAATTGTCAATAAGATGCGGCCATTGCAACCTGACACGCCCTTACACCTTGTTACAGAGCACTAGAGACGATAATCGCATGACAAACGAACGCTAAATGAGCGCCGATAATTTCTATTGACGTAGAAAGTGAGCGAAGTGATTCGTTCCCAACAATTGTGTGTGGAAAGTCAAGTGGCCGTTGTTTTCGCGACGGAATGGAAAACGTGTATCGGTGAAAACCGAGTAAATAATCGTTTAGCAATTGAATTGTCAAACAGTTTTTCTGAGTTCTATGAAAACTTGTATAGGAGAAAATGGTCCATCAATGCCGCTTATATTATGAATATTGATGAGTAGGTATGATTAGTATTACGTTTAGTTTGGCTGTCGTATGTCATTAGTTTACATATAATTTCGATACCGCTATATTCCGTATATACAAAAACCAAAGGCATAAATAATATAACACAGTACGCAGCTGTTATAGTATATTCTACTCGTTAAAACTCATTCAAAGTATGAGCAACTCCTTAGCATAATATCCGTTTTGTTTTTGTTCATCTTTCAAGCTCATGAAAAAACTGTGTCAACATTCCAGAAATTTTCTACCAGAGCTACATTCTAAGGTTCGCGATCATAAAAAATACCAACAGTCGTGTCCACTTTTATCAGTACATCTCGAACATTTTAAAAAGTAATCAATTTCTCTCACGCACCAGAACTACTAGTATATTCTTTTCGGAACGAGCTATCTAGATTTAATATTTGCTTAACGAATTCACATCAAACAGATTTATCAGTTAGCCTAGATAGCGAACAATAAAAAATGGTCTGTCAAAATGCGGTTGGTTTGGTACGACTCAATCGGATCTGGCCTCTCGCACTAAATGATCTGTCATTAGCGATGCTTCCACGCGCGAGGCCGAGCCACAATGCGCTTCATGATCTGCTACAGATCGCTCTCTAGATAAACGTAGATTAATATTTGCACTGGAAATGTTGTGTTTTAATTACTTTCTTTCTTAATATTGATTTAGAGGTGGGCGTTTTGGGTCGTGATTAAACGATACAAATTTCACTCTCGCCGTTATTTTGATCTTTGGCTCTGTAAATAATATTTCTTGTATTATTTTAATGAATGGATAGTTTTACTATTTGATTCATTTTATATTTTGTTATATAACACTTCCTTGTACGTCATTGCTTCGCTAGTTGCAATCGACGTGGTTCATATTAACTAGAAATAGCACTTTTCCGGATCGATCTGCTGGAGATATCCAACTGCCTATAATTGCATTCCAATAACCACTATCATGTGGATCGAAAGCAATTGTCTAATACTCGAGCATTTACAGAAATTTCTAAGCGAAATGGGCACTCGCAATTAGCTGCTCTTTTAAAGGGTTTCCGTGCAAATCTTGATAATTAAACGTTCCGACGCATAACAGGTTACCAGCAATCGAATAAGGACCGAGTAAGGGGAACCCAACAGCTGAAATTCGTGTGGCATAGTATCGAAGATAAGTCATTGGAAAGTGAAATGGGGGCGCACCTGACGGTGCTTTCTTTACGTCGCGGTGTTCTTTTTGATTCAGTGAGAGTGGTCTAGATACGATAATTGCGCCGGTAGCGATTCCGTGACGACTTCGGAGCGAACCGCCTCTACGTCGGCTTGTCGTCTCGTTTGCACGCCAATTTAACTGACTTGTCTCCTCGCGAACGGCAAATGATCGACGATGGAAGATCGTTTAGATAAAGGAACAAATTAATGTGTGGTTGTTAATGATAGATTAAGGTTACCCAAATTTACTTTTTAGTATGACACTACTGACTGTCACGTTCATCGATTATTTAAAGTGGTTGTAATATTCTCATGAACTCTATTACTTTTAAGGCACCGCAATGTCATGTTTTTATTTTTATGATTTACGTCGCTTGAGCGTCTTGATGATAAAGTACCTTTCAACACTACAAGTAAGTGTCTTCACGAAAGTTAACTCCACAGATATTATAGGTGCTTTTTCCATCAGCTTGTGCTGAAATGGACAAACTTAACTTACATAAGAGCCATTCATCATTGTTAAACATACGACAATTATCTCAACAGAAACTTTTATTGCTCGTACTGTAGAAAATTATTATCTCTATTCACAGGTTATTAAACCCGAATTACGTTCATCGTATTACTATTTTTTATTCGAGCTCCGATTTTATACTCTAACCATTTGAAACAGGTGATACGACAGTCTTCTATCACTTTTACAATGGCGCTCGACGTTAGTGGCATAACGTTCAGTTGATTCGATTGTTTGTTGAAAGTCGTGATTCTATCGATATTTTTGATGTATTGTCGCGTTTTTGCGACCTGAACGGTTTGATAGCGCATTGTCGCTTTCTGCTGCTAGAAAGTGACGTCTTTGTTGATTTTTCTATTATTCGACCAATCCTTTATGTCGGATCTAAGTTTCTATTATTATTGTTCAAGTCCAATTTTACTTTTCACGTCAAGATTCTCATCTGAAGTAGTCTTGACTTTAATTTTTTCTTTGTTCTCAATTATTATTCATGGTGTACTTAAGTAGTTAAAATTCTTAGTACTATTTTTATTACTTAGCAACTATTGTGAATCAAACATCTCTGGATGTTTTATAATTTTAAATGGTTGAGTAGATTGTATGAATGTTAGATGTTTGTTAATGTACTAACTTTCAAAAATACCTCCTTTCTTTACTATGTTTCTCAATCTTTACATTAATCTTAAGCGTATGGTTTTAATCCTTAAAAACTTAAGCAAGTCGCTGGCAAAGACTAATTCAGTCCAACGACGTCATGTTCAACAGTAAACCTTGGGGCGATAACGATGCTCCAGTTTAAATTACCTAGACACGGCTTGACCTTGGCCGGCGAATTAACGTTCATCATTGAATTTGTCTCGTTTGCTTTTGGATTATTCCATTCGTGACGACTTGTGTTTAATTTTAGTTGCTCACTATTATACCCATTATTTACTTTGCTTGGTTTGTCTTGTACAATACCTATACTAAAACTTCAAAACAATTTACCACTTTTATCTTCGGATATACTCGTATTAGTATTAATTTACTTTATGACTTATGTTTGAAATTGAAATCAATGAAGAATTTCAAATAGTTGTTCTTTCTTTACATCTACTATTCTTGCATCATCCAGTTGTAAAACTGTAATTTACCTTTATTTACGGGCTTTGTTACGATTCAGATAATAACTCTGTTAATCTCGAAATCAGGTTCTAGTAAATCTGTCTCCCACTAGCAGCCGTGGGCAACAACTTCCTTTTACATGGACGTTTTACTCTCAATCTCGAGCATCAATCTTTCCTAGTTTTAGGGGAGTGCCGTGGACTTTCTCTACTCCACCATCACCACGTTACCAGCACCTACCGTCGCCATGTAGGGCTGTCCGCGCAAGTCGATCGCGCGGTGATTAATCTGTTGCTAGACTCGTGCGCAGACTCCGCGGCGCCGATGCTCTTCGGCCGCGCAAGCGCAACGAAAGTGCAAGTCGCGAAGTCGCCCAGTTCCCACGACCCCCCTACCCTTCACCCCTCGCGCAAACGCAACCAGAATCGATTATGTATATTGGTGGATAGTTTGCGCTTTCGCGAAATCGATTGAGTCTGTATTTGGGGAATTTGCTTTTATTTTTTTATATGCTTGCTTTTCATCATGGTTACTTCAGGTAAAAATATCCTGGTGTCGGTTGTGTTTTCAAGAGATTACTTCGGTGGTTTGGTTTCGTAGTAAAAATCGTTACTTTCGTGGCAGAAGTAGATAGATACATCGATTCACAGTTCATACTTTCCTAATAACTATTTGGATACGTGCTACGTGTATATGTAATTTTTATTTCGTTACATCATTAAGATGTAATAAAAATTGTACTATTACTAAAATGCATTTAATGTCACAAATAAGTAGTTTAGAATCTTGATTACTACACTTGTTAGCAATGGTAGAATTTTCGGTTATGAAAACCAAATAAATAATGGGTGCTTTTTGGGTAAGTATTAAACCGTAGTGTTATTAGTTAATTGTTATTTCATGTTACGTAACATTATAATAGGTTATTCAGATACTGCGTATATTGAATTAAAGTAAGTAAGTTTAACTAAGTGCTTTGCTTACTTTCCGAAGGGGGCAGGGTAAAAAGTAGTAAAATTGTTGATTGAATGTAAGTTTCACATTATTTTAGTAGCCTTTAAGGTATTTCAAGTAGGTATCCAAATCTAATGAGGAATTCTAGGTGGTATACATATAGATGTGGGCAGTGGAATGATGAAGTGATATGTCATATAATGTTGGTTTATACTGGTGTTAGTTGAAATAAATTATATCATTGCAGTTGGAACACACCGACTAGGAGATTGGTGTAAGCTATAAGCTGATTGAGATACTAAAAACAATAATTTTTCAATTACCATTCTTTGGGTATATTGAGTTTTATAAATATTATTTTAGTGATGTAACTAACTTCGTTATAGATAACACATGGATTTCAATTCAGGACAACTTTGGCATAAAATTACATTTTGGGAGGTATCTAATAAATTTGTTATAGCTATATCTAATCATTATTGCAATTACCAAGCTGTTACTGCTGTTAAGCACTACGGTCACTGTCGTATATTTCAGTAAAAATAAAATTTAAATAATCTAGTAGATTATTATTTTTTTATTTAAATAAAATTTAA
>LGAG01000157.1:829334-857888 GCA_001278395.1 Lerema accius
GTTATAAGTACTTAAATGCTCCCTAATAAGGCTCTTCGTAGTTTGCTATTCACATTTTACGTAACTTGGAATTTTTTTATTGCTCAGTACCTTCGCTATTCGTATTGCAACACTTGAAATACACTTTTATCTTCATAAAGCTCATAATTATATCTGTTACAATTTATCCATACACTTTATCAGGATAGATAAGTGTATAATTTGACTAATATATGTTCAAGCACGCGAACTAATTTGACATTCCATTTGCCAAACAAATTGATTATAGTCTAGTCTGACATTCTAAACAAACATAAATATAAAATGGAAAACTTTGTGCCTGTAAAGCTACTAGTTTTCGCCTGTGGCTTCGCCTCTTTTTGTTTATTTTTTAGAATGTTAAGTTTTTTTCTTTTGCCCTATAGAAAAATGAAAGATTTATTGCAGGGGCACTTATTACCAGGGTGATGCACATAATAATATCATAATTTACAACATTTTTTGAGTAAAAGCTAAGATTAATTTAAATCCATTCAACCGTTTGATATCTGCTGTCAAACATAAACACCAAAATCAATCCAAGGAAATGTACAACCTGTCTAAAATTTATCCTATGTCCGATCACTGAATATGGTCTATGTGCTAAGTTTCATATACATATAATCAAAGTAAGAGAAATATCCAGATACCTAAGCAAACTTACTAATATTAGTAATACAATACGAATTACAATTTCTATTTCTATACATATGTATGATCTCTTTTTCTAAAACTCATCCATAAAATAAACAAATTGTACGTTCAATTGTTCTAACGTAACTATAAACAAACAAGCGAAGCCACAAGCAAGTCTAATGTGCTTTAAAATGGCAGCAATTAATTAAAATCACAGTTCAGTACACAGCCGTGAACTCTACTCAAGATAGTATCTAAATGCTGAACATTAGTCAGGTTGAGTTTGAATGTCGATAGATAAAATATGAATTCCTTCTCGATTGCAACTTACCTTTGTAAACTAGGCTCGGATAATAGATAAGTTAATATCTAGTAATTTTATCTTTTATTCAAACTAGGATTACTTTTGGTCTAAAAGGTATTTCATATTTGGAATGAGAGTTATTGTGTTAAATTGATATTCAATAAAGAACTTGTCAATGAGCAAAGTTCTTATGCAACCTATCATTATGCTGTCAGAAAAATATCATCCATCATGTAAGTCGTAACATTTTACCATCATTCGGACGCTGCAAATATCCAATAACATTTCAATATTAGTGAAATTTCATACCAATAAATATAAAGACTTCGCATGACGCTATCAAACGATTACTGGCAGTGTTAATCGCGATTTGATCCAAGACCAATCGTTATATAACCGTCGTGAATGCTGTGCCGCGTGAAAACGCTTTCGTGCGAAATTGCAAATCATCTGCTGGCAGCGCTTCCGCGGCTTTGATGGAATTCACACACGACTGAGATCGTCTGGTTTTATATTATGACATGGACTGAGAAAAAGCGGTAGGCTTATTTAATTTAGACGCATCGTAGGCGATACCAAGGCAAATGCACGTCGTGATGAAACATGATAAAATATTGTAGTCTAAACAACTAAAGATAAAGCATATGCGGCAACAAATTTTCTTTTAATAGATTCATTTCTCAGAACAGTATCAAGGCATTATTATTATTAGAAGAAAAAGAAACATAATCAATAAGAATTACAAAAACTTAAATAGCCTTGTACCCTTCCGATCGAAAGTCATTGCTATTCCACAGTAGAAATGGGTGTGGTATACACACGAACATTTCTAATATTGAATCGTACATAGCTTCTACTACTACGGTACAAAAACAGCAATACTACACGTACAGGGCGTATTCGGGTGTAGCTGAACTAGAGGTTCCGTAATAACTTCTCGCCCGAGGCAATCAATTCAATAACGAATGATTTAAACTCTTGTATATGTATGTATATGTAACGTTCGTCTGTGCCACCCGCGAACACACGAGCAAAAAATGCGGGTGTGAATGTGTTACATTTTTTTTCTACGCCGCTGATGTAAGAAAGAATCGATAACAGTTTTCTACAATGATGTACAGCTATGATTCTAATACCCACTACCGCTGGGTTGCCAAGTAGTGCAAATTGCACGCACGACTAGCCCGTACGTACTATTTCTTTAACTTCACCGCTAATTCTACGCTTGGCTTTGCTTTGCGCTGCTTGGAAATGCAAAAACTGTAATGTTTTCAGTTTTAAGATAAAAATGGTTTCATATAACACATAAAATGTGTGTGCGCATAAATGTCAATTACATGATTTTTATGTAACCTGTACTATCGAGTGGCTTGTCAAATTTCACGTGTTTGAAGTGCAAGTTTGCAACATGCAACATGTTTGTATTTTGTATGAAACACTTTAATTGCATGTTTGTCATGCGAGTATGATAATTATAATAATATATCTATACCTATATATCCTCATTTCTTATGTTATATTTTTTATTTAGATATTTTTGAACATTTTAAACCATTTCTTGGCTCGAGAATTACGTCACTGACCAAAATCTTTCGAACCATCCATCTGCGGCTAAGTGGTTTTTAATAGCCCCTTCCTTGCTTACGCCGCGTTGTTTTTTGTTATAATTTGCCAAGTCTTAAATCATTACTAACTGCCCATGACTAATCTATTGCGTCACTGATTCACACTAATCGATTAGGGTTTCAGATAATTACTTCAATGTAAAATAAAATTGAAAATTCACGACCTTGTTCAATTAGTAGGGCCCTGGTCATTTTATTCACAAATACTTTAAATCACTCTTAATTGCGTCTCAGTACCTATAATAGATTAATTTGTGATTTTTTTAAATTGATAACATCAATATCAAAACATTTCAAAATTAATTTGACGTGGTAATTTAATTTAATCCAGTATCAATAAAGTGGCAATACTGAAATTCATCGTTCATTACAGTCGGGCCTCAGGTCGTAGTTAATTAATAGCAAGTTAGCAAGCAAAAATCAAAGCGCAAAAAATCTAGGCATTTAAACCTCGCGTAAGGAATTTTAACAGGTAGGTGTGTGGGTAATAAGTTCTTCATATAAGACTGCATACTGCATGCTACTCAATAAAAACTGTAATAGGAAGTGCAATTTGTAACAAAAAGCGGTTAAGAGCTATTAATCCTTTCCCTTTTGGCTTCGTCGGTAAGCACCATATAGGATTCCCACGTTGATTAACAAATCGCTATAAGGCTTCTTTACTAGGACTTCATTGCAAATTAAGGATATGAGTCCTTTACAAGGGGGTCCTGTGAGCTTTTGACTTTGAGTTACACCCACGATATCAGGTTTTAGCCAATTACATCGTAAGTTAACAATCTTTATATTAAAGTTTTACATTATTTTGAATCAATTAGTCTCAAATCTTTGTCTCAAAACTAAATTCTAACGTTTCTGCAATAACAGAAATTCTATTAAACTCAAGTAAAACAGTTACAATATTTTTCACGAGAATTTGATATAACATACGATGACGTCATCGTTATTAATGGCAAAAATCTCGTGACTTAGTGACTCGTAAAACAGTATGTTACAAATGTAACAATTGTGTAACTTTTCGACACATGTTGCGTTCGCTTAAATCTTCGTACAATTCACGCCATTTTTATTATGTGTGACAGAAATAGTTTTATGTTTATGACTCCTCGGCATAATATGTTATATGTTGCAATCCTATCTGTTGATGTTTGTGTATGTTTGTTGAATGCCATAGCTAAACAAACAATGTTTGCAAATACCTTTGAAACAATATTATTTATTGTTATTCGGAATTGGATACAAACATAGCTGTAGGCTTCATACGTGTACAATGTAATCAAAGGTCTTATCTTACTATTTGATAGCGTGTAATCGTCAAAAATATTGTTAAAAGTGGCCTTAGCATTTAACATTCTTTAATTTTACATTAGCTTTATTGTTACTACATAATTTACTTAATGTACCGACAATGGTCTTGAATCTTGATAAATTTTAATTCGACGTTGCCGAATTTCTAAATTGTAATATTGTTATTTTTAACATTAGTATTCAACCTTAAGTGATGTCCGCAATTAGGTACAATTACCTTTAATAGGGTTGCGTGTGAACGAAAATTCGAAGTTTATTTTATGTAATGAGAAAACCAAACGAGTTGGCAATAGGTGCTACTAATCCCTGCTACCCCTGGACATCTATAACAAACTTCGAATTAAACTATAGAAGCAACTAATAATCGGTTAGTAGGTCCTGTTAGAATTAAATTTCGAATGATAGTAATTTCCCAGAAAAAGTGTTATGCAGTTCCGACATTAAGATAGCCTCTCGGTATCATCGACCTACTAGAACTAGTAGCCAAGCTATCGTCGAGATTGCAAGCATACAGCTGCGCAGGAGTCGTTCGCTGCGAGTCACGAGTGGGGTTATGATATTAAAATTTACTCATTTTCGAACTCCATTGAGTAATCTAGGGAGTGGTGCTCGGTGCGAATTTGGATGAACCTGTTGGCTAGTAGGAGCAAGGCGACTGCGATACTGTGATGATATTACCAGTGTTAAAGGCTGTCACAAGAAGCCTTTAATAACGCGTTATAAAAAATAATAATCATAAAATATATTAAAGGCAACTTAAGTAATCGTTTTGAGAAAAACTTAATAGCGACCTTACAATCAGAAGGTCCTTATACTTTTTTTTATAACATCTATATTTTTGACATACGGTTAGATTGGTATACTGTATTACCTTTAAAATATCCACAATCGTGCAAAATTTTTTGCAATATTTTTTTTAATATCTCAATTTTTAATACATTAAAAATACTCATTTTTCCTACGCCCAATAATCATAATCTGCAACGTCACAATTTTTTGTATATTTTGTGTTTTAAAGTCTTATCGCTTTTACTGTGGCTCTAGATTTGTATTGAGGTTATTTTGCGGGGCGCAGTGAAGCAACCTCCCGCAAGCCTTGGTATTTGAGCACGTTATATGGTGTGGTTGTAACGTTAATTAACACGTGAATTACCAATATATTTTCACGAGCTTTATGAGCTGTTGGGTAATACTTGCAACTGGTGTAACTAGTTTATGAGTAGCGTATTCCGGTTCATATACGACTTGGCAGCTGAAAATGTAAAATGTTTAATCGGAAATAAGTTTTATCGAATACGTATCTTGTATTCTTGTAACCTGGCCAATTGATTATCACATGTTATAATTGTTGTGTACATGCCATGACTTTTTTAAATGATAATGCTTAATTGTTTTAAATGTACGAGTGATTTTTCATTATTTTCTCATCCCATGGTGGTACACGGTTACAAAAATTATAATAAATTCATTTGTTAAAATTTTTCGCATTATAGGACATGATTGATTGTACAGAAACGTTTTTAAGTAGATACTAGTTTTGACAGATATGTATAGTAGACTTATCAAATGTGCGTAAACAAACGCATTCTACGCAGAATCAAGTGAATGATGTTGATACATTTCGAAAAAAAATGTCTAAAAGACTAAACATTCACATACAACAGTTGTACCTACAACGTATTTAATCGTGCAATCAGCTAATAAATCGATTAACTATCCGATAGAACTTAATGTCTATCGAAGTTGGTGATTCGAGCCAGTTAAAACCGATCTGGGTTCGCTCGCGGGCATCCATTCGTCAGTTCGTCTCATTACTTATCGCCCCTCCATCATTGCAAATGAAATAATTTAGCAGCGTCGTTAATAACTTAGAAATCGATAACCGATACAATTTGTAGGGATTGCGGTCTAGGTCTCTCGGGACCTGAGACCTGAATTACTGTGATTGCGACTATACATCCAGCTTTCACTGTGGCTGAGCAATCTAATACATTACGCGGCTTTGTGTGCTATGACTCATTGCTACTTGGACAAACTAGTTGGTTACTATGTTTTATAATAGACTTATGAGTTTACGTTACGTTATGACTTGAAGCGTGGACTGTCATAGTGGTCATGTGCAAGAAAGTGGAAGACTTCAAGATGTACAGTATCTAGTTAGATATAAGGAAAAATGTCAAGTCATCGAGACATAGAGAACGGAAAGAACTTGAAATGCTTGAAATGTGGAGTATGATTTACCTACTCTAGACCTTAGTTATGAGGCTGGTGATCAGCGGTTAAAATCGGAACAGCTGTGTATTCCAAATTCAAAATCATTTATTGATAATAGGTATCAATGATACACTTATGCATGTCAAACATTTTTTTATTTTTTTTAATCTACCCCCGTTTCGTAAAGGTTCTTTAATATGGAGGAGGACAAAGGGGAAAGAAACACCCCCGCATTTGATAGTTTTCCTTTTTATCATCATACATAACACTTGTTTCTCTTCAGTCATGCGAACTTTACGTTCATTGCACTTTCGTTTTGTAATCAATTAGTAAAAAATTGCAAATCAAATATCGCTTTCTCAGCCCGATGAGAACCGATTTACGTATCACAATCGATCGTTTTTACACTAATTGATAATACAAGTCTGGTGCATAGCGGCACAAAAACCATCTCGCCCGAGCCATTGTTATCCAGAGTTTTGACCTTCGCTTTTCCCCGCATAAATTGCGAACCGATTAGCTCGGCTGCGGCTATCTATGGCTAATTAACAATGCATTTACTGGCTATCATAACTCAGGGTGCGTAAGGCGGTACACACACCTGCCATAGATTTTTTAAATGGTTTCATTTAGCTTGCCTGTTTGTTTACTTGTTTGTCGCTTTGGTTCAAAAGTACCTAATTGTAATTTGATCCCATTCCTGTTGACAGATTGATCAGATATTTAGTACACAACACACCTTTATTTTTTTAATGTAGTTAGTTACTCCTTTAGCGATATTGCAAATGGGCTTGGAGTGACTCTATCCTCTGCCGCCCAAGGATTTCTATGTCAAACCTGCAATAAAACGTTTGTAGCGATCGTTAGTCGGTTAGTAGGTCCTGTTAGTGTAGGTTAGTCATATTAATAATAATTGGCAGTTATTATCTGCAAGATGTGCTGAAGTAAATGCATACATTTTGTCGTTTTCATGCTGATATATTATTTCGTAATGTATATGAAGAAGTCAGGTCACCAAAGACCAACTTGGATAACAGTGGCTAATTCTTATAAGATAATAATATGCAGCTCTTGCAGTAGTTAGTCTATGCTTATAAATTACCTTACCATATCGTCTTAATAGCCCGTTATTAAACATTAATCAACAAAGACCGTTCGTCCGTTTGTTCGGAGCCTTAGTAGAAAGTGGGGCAGGCTTATTTTACATGGCAACATTGAAAACCGCGGGAAAGGAACAGGTATAGGCGCCGTTCTACTCTGATAACGCGTCACGCTGCGCGCGCGCCGCCTGGTGTGTGGCAGATACCTTGCTCGCGGCTCTCGATTAGCTTCATATAGACACGGAGTAGTTTACAGACTAGCTATGGTCTATGTTATGTAGTTCGGTGATCAAGCTTGTCAAACTTTATGTGTTTGACTTACAGACTGATTAGAAGGGACAGGTTTGAAGAAAAAAGGTGAACCAACATAATGTGTGAATATTAATGTATTTCATAGAATCTATGCATTAAACCTGAAAATTTTAACTTAGAACTTTTTTTAAGGAGTATTATTCGAAAAATTACCTACCTATAGGATTATTTTGTCATAATGATTTTGTACGAATTTCCATCACATAGCAGGTTCTACAGTACAGTTATAGTATATGAGACATGTTAGACACCTTTAATTGTTGTTAATAATTTGTAAGCATATTCCTTACAGCATAAATAAATGACCAATTTGCGAATATCTCACGAAACTACACTAGCGTATAAATACCATAGTCCCCGTCTCAACAATGTATCGTTGCATAATTCCTGCATAATGCAATTGCTTAATTGTATAATATGCATTAAAGGCCGTCGAAAGGCCTCAGCGAATTCCTTTACTTAGAATTCCTTTTAAACTAGCATAAGATACGCTGTTGGTTTCTGTTATACGAGTGAATACACTTAACGCATTCGACAAATACTTGGTTGCCGACATGTTGGTTTTAGGTTTGACCTAATAGCCTAATTCTACTTAAGACTTAGAAATAACAACTACCTATAGTCTAAGAGCTTGCTGCTAAAGTAATTTAATGACAATGGCGATTGGTAGGTATAGTACTGAATGGATGCCTACCGATATTTTTGATAAGATGGTTAGTGGAGATTTTCATAATAGATGTTTTCTTTTATTATTGTATATTTTCAAGCATAGGATCAAGGGTTCAAATAAAGATTTTGAGTAGATTTTATTGTTCATCCCTTCTGTAAATATTTTTCATTCCACGAAATTCGATTTATTTCACCTACTTTTCATCAAGAATCGTTCGGTGATTACAGCGTGATGAGTAAAGATGCCGCATTTACATTTTTGTCAAGCAAGATAACAATACACAATATTAATTGTTTACGTACGTCGTGGTCGTGTCTGTCCGTCACTTCGGCATGCATACGTCACGTCCTTGTCTCGTCACCTCTCTGCATACGTTATCTTTGACGTGTAGCATTTCCATGTAAATTGACGACAAGTAAAACAATTTAAATGATGCATGAATTTATTTGACACACGTCACAAGAAATATGTAACGGTCCTTTTCGTGGTATTAAGTGTTTGGACTTTATTGTTTCTTTAATTGGTATATCCTTTTTGATATTCGTCTTGATAATAATAACAAGCATTGTTAAGGAAGGCAATGGTTTCTTTTTGGGCGTAATGTGTCTATGTATGTATGTACATTTCTTTGGCATGCACTACAGTCCAGAAGGTTTTACGGATTTTTGCATATGAGGTGTCATTAGATAAGTCTCTATTGTGGGAGTGACATAGTCTATATTTTTCCGGTCCTCAAAATTTACATTTTAACGTTACATATTGTTTTATCAAAGGGATATTATCTTTTCTGAGGTCAGTGAGGCTATCCTATTTTAACCGTGAAGTATAGTCGTAATAAGTTGTTTGATGAGTATGTATTTATACAATGTTGTTTGGGAGTTTGAGAGACATTTTAACTGTTGGTAGTGTTAGCTATTCTACTTTAGAATTACTTTTAATATGAAAATAGTCTTTAGTTGAACCATAACTTCTTGGTAGATAGTCTGTAATGTCTGTATTACGATACTTGTCAGATGACATTTGATTGACATCTGACATCTAGGATTATTACCGCGCGAAACGCAGAAAAATATGGTTGTCGATGTTGTGTAAATTATTATGAATTGGTGATGAAAACAGTGTTTATATTGGGAAAAGTGTGGCTTGTAACTAATATTGGTCATGGTAATAAATGTATTCAAGATGAAATGGTGGTTTCGCTTACAGTAGTATTTCAATGAAACGAACAAAGTTGACAAGTTTGTTTGTATTTCATTGTGTTATAATTTCGTTTATTCATTAGAATCTCATAGACTATTAAGTACCATAATATTATTACCATACGGTGTTGTAGAAAATTATATGAGTATTCATAAAGGCCGATGAACCGCGTTTATTAAAGCCTACAAAAACATCAAATTGACATGAGTTTCGAATTAATGTGCATCCCCAAATTTTAACCCAGTCGTAGGTAATATTTAGTAGGTACCTTCAAACGATAAAGTCGGCAAATCTAAAACCTTCCCCGATAATACAATGCGAATGTCATCAAGTTGCCACCGCCAAGTGACTTCTGTTTCAAGAACCGTTATCAACTGTCAAAATATGACATTTAAAACAACAAGTAGTAAAACTACCTAGAGTGTTCAAGTTGTGTTAGTGCGTGCGCGGCTTGCGGCTACGGCTCGCGGCTCCGGCCTGCGTCTCCGGCTCGCGGCTGCCGGCTCGAGCAATGCGGAAGCGGTCGTCGACGGAGCTGTAATTTGTGAACGTTGCTGCGGTGTGGCGTTATGTTAAACTAATACTAGGGCTGTCAACACCTAAATTGATGCTCGCAAACCACCGGGAAAATCTCGGGTTTTTCAGGAAAAGATTGTTCAGTAAAAACAAATCTGTTCTATGCCTCTCTACTAAAACTACTTGGCTGAATGCGATTATAAATTACAAAATATTTTTTTAATCGGTTTTTATGAATGCTGCTAATATTCCAATTTAACTGAAATGTCAGGGTAATCCCCGGACGATTTATGAAAATCCTGCCCGGATGTTCCCCAGTTGCAAGTTCCCCTCAACAAGCACAAATCCAGGGAAACTTAAATGGGTGGCAACCCTAACTAATACCATACGTGCAATCAATAATGCGCACCGCGAAATAACTAAACATTCTAAACAATAAACGGTTGCACGTTTAAATTTTTTTTTCACTGCTTTACGCAATGCTGTCGGCATTGGAGTTATAATTAATTTTTTTATTTATATTTACATGCGTTGTTATGATAGCTTCCGTAGCGAAAATGCAATATAAATTCCTAGTAAATCCTTAATTTATGCAGTAAAATACGTAACACTCCTGTAACAAAAATGCCTATTCTACACATTCTCAACACTTATCGTAATTAGGTCCGTTTATATAGATGATACATACAAAAGGCAATCGTAAATGAACCCACGACTATATGACCCGTCGATAATTATCATCGCGAGATTGACAGCGTGTACATCATGTCCTCCTGTCATGTGTAACACGGTGATAAAAACACCGCTATACTAACTAGCAACTACTAGTAAGTACTACTATAATAGTACAGTATCATAGTATCTGCGAAAGGCAGCGTATCGTCGATATGTTAATATGTTTTTTCCAAGCACAATGAACGACCATCGCACGATCCCATTATAGCAGTAGGAAGTGGCGAGATTGCCGAGTGCACCCTCAATTACCACAAAGAAATGGAGCGGATACACACGGCCGGGGAGGATGGCCAGCTTTCGTATCTATAAAAAAAAATTTTACGCTGGGATATTTTGTTCCTAACTGTTTAATTGTATTCGTTTTATTTGAAGTTAGTTCATTTATAGTTTAGATTTTTTGTGACGCTGTTTTTTGTAGGTGCTTAATTTGTTGCGTAGATCACTCATTTTACACCAATGAAATTTAATAATTAGTAAAAAGTTCTTAATTGTACCACACCAATTCCTAATGATCTTTTATCTTAACACTGATTAAGATAAGAAGTGTACATAATATTAAAGTATTGTCCACGTCCATTATTGTTGTCTTAAAATGTGGTTTCATAATGAGATAAGATAAGGCGTTTAACACTTTTGTTTGTTAATATATTTTTTGCGTATTGTTATGTTAAAAGAATTCGTTTACATTCACACCTCCGCATGCCACTGCAGGTATGAACATAGACAATTAAGATACCATGAACTGTCAAGCAACAATCACTTCAAAATCAATTATCTATTCTGACCCGGAACTTAAGCCGGCACTACTCGGTTTAGAACTTGCGTTCCGTCAAATTATCACCAGTGTGACGTCTTCCATACTATTATATATTATAGCTAGTACATTACTAAATGACTGTAGCGTTTGGTTAAACCCCCATCACGTATCGTATCATCCGCTTTACATTTCCCACTCGCTCGGCGCGCCATGCCGCACAGTAGTGTGTATCATGTAGTTCGTAAGCACATCCCGCACATAACACTAAATCCTTGAGTCTCGGCGACACGCCCTTCGTTAATTGGTGGCTGCGCGGCGGACGCTGGTCCGACCACGCTGATGGGCGCCCATTTACTCCCATTGCATGCTATCACCGCCAAGTTACTATCTCCGTCTGATAGAACCTTACCTGGTTGCCGGTTCACGAGATAATTTGGTTCTGCAACTCTAGTTCGGTTGTTATCTCAACGTGGTGTGTAAGAAATGTAAAGTAAATAATCGTGCATTTAAGTGTTATTAGGAGCTTTTCGTAATGCGCTCGGAACGACTTATAAAAGTGCAAAAGTTCGGAAAATTTTTTGTTCTTTGACCCGTCTGTTTAGATCAGAAGAAGCTGTTATTTATGTTCCATATGACATGCTGATGCTAATCTTTTTGTATAGATATTAAAAATTAACCAAAATTAGTTCAATCAACATTACCTAAAAAGTATGTAATTACACTTGTCACAGCTACCTACATTTTTAAATAACTTTAATAACAAACGAGTAGGTAATTTGAACCTAAAGAAGTAAAAAAATAATAATACAATTCATACAATTCCCCTACACCCAAAGCATACAACGTAGCTCGCAAGCAAACTAGCCGCTTCGCGAACTTTCGCGACTAAAATAATACAGATGAAATAGATACCGCGCTCCCGGACCGAGCACTGATAGCGAAACCTACCTCCACTCTAAATGTATTCAGTAAATAAATAAACTTTCTCCTATTTATCAACCGCTGTTGCTCAGGGTTACGATAGGTTTACCCTCCATTTAAAATATGATGAAATCGTGCTCCGTCCAGCTGTATTTTAACTGATACTCACTTACCATTGCCGGCCGGACGTTACTACTTGTATATTATGGTTAACGTGAACGTAAATTTAGTTTAGGAGGCAGTTCTGTTAAATACATCGTAGAGGTAAATGCGAGGCGAATATAAAATTTACTGACAACACTAAAATGGACGATTGTGACAAAACGAATTAGGGAAATATATCTGACAGCAGTAACTGTGGTTGAGAATACGGCTGTTGTCCGATTTGAGGTTAACTGTTAAGTTAAACAACTAACAGCCCAATTTAAGATGAATGGATTAGCTGTTCATAAAGAAAATAATCTTCAATATTGGTGTTATAATCAATATAATTTATATTTAGGTAATTTATAAGTAGGTAAATGTGCTTATTAATTAACATTAACATCTTTTGATAGTGATCGTATGCGTATATACGGCAGTGTTTTATATCTCTAACTTCTTAATATTTCTGAATAGTCTGTTTTCTTTTCGTCCTTTATTTTTTTATCTTGAAGTCACTTCTGTAATTTATTAAGTTCTTCTACCAGTTTCCACTTTGTTACTCAATACACCAATCTTAAAAAAATAGATGCTCTCCTAATCCGTAATAGACTTATTAAAAAACGTACAGCAGATATGTGATTAACAAATATGCCGTATGAGTACAGAGTACGCTAAATCCAATCGCGCGGGGTCGGTGACCTCTCTAATTGCCAGTAATTTTTACGTCTTGATTGAAACGCCGAGAACACGTCTCGCAGGAGGAATGCTGGCTGTCGACACACGCTGTCTCGGCTGACAACGTAGAAATAGATCGTGAAAGCATTACATTAGAGGTTGCACTTCTAATTTGGATGTAACCTAAATCTTGACTATCAAGTATTTAACTTTCAGTCTTCCAGATATGTCGGCCTTTTACTCCACAAAATTCCCCAGACTTCGTTGTATTATTGCAAGTATGGCGTATACCGTAAGTAGGTTACCTATGCGGAGAGCTGTTTAACGTCCTGGTCCGGGATTAGATTCCCAATGAAGAAGAAATTTTAATGATGATTTTGTATTTCAGTTCTAAGATTGGATGCATATTCTTTATCAATATGTATTGTCCATGTCATGCGGGTCTCAGGGAACCTAGTGTGGAGGTGTAAGCGTGTAGTGTGACGTCATCATTTATTATTATAGGTTTCATCATGCTACGTCATCAGAACTGAACCCATAATTAAAACATTGCGATATCCAGCGTAAGAAGCTGACCGAAGCTGTTATCCGCTTGTAATTAAGTTAAGGCTAACATAGTATTACTACTTGACAAGTGTATGTTTATAAAATTACTTGACGATCGGACAGACGTCTTGCAATTTATTTATTTCAACAGGCTTACCAATAAATATTTTGTACAAGTACCTTTAGTAAATGCTAATGGTCCTTATCGTATTGCATAACTTTTGCTATGACGGCGTTACAGTTATATCTAATACCTAGTTTAGCTAGTAATAACATGAATTTCATCTTTAGCCTCACACATTTAGTCAAACTTCTAAAATTAGGTAGGATGTAAACAAATTAGTTTCATGACATCTTTAAAGTATATTTTCCCGTTCACTTTCAACGCCAAAGTGAAACGGTCGACACATGCAATATAGTTCGTGTGCAGGCTAATCTAAGCCCTCAGGTATTTAGCTATCCAGAGCATCAGCTTTGAGAAATGGAGTCGACCTATCTCGCCCTGGAGATGAGGCAGCAGATACAGGGGGAATGTGGCTGGAGCACGCGCACTGACCAACGATCGCTCCAGTAGACTAGTACATTAATCAGCCGAAGACAAGTGGCGATGTATCTTATTCAATTAGCAACCATCGGTGTGATGATGTATGCTGTTGTATCCTGCTGGGTACCTACTAACGTCTTACATCTGTTTAATTTTAAAGCTTTAACACGGTGTTTTGGTTCTGATTTTAATTTAACTGATATTCTAGCTAGAAGCCATCAGTGATAACGTCATCTGTCTATCAACGGGGCCTTTCAACTGATGACTGTTTGTTTTATCTATTCATGAAACTTGTGATAGTGTCAGTTTTGGCCGAATTTCTGTCACAAAACGGGTCCTCTAGTATTATGTAGATCGTGCTGAGAACTACCTACTAGTTTAATGTAGAATATGTTACGGTCTTCTAATTGAACTGAATTAATCTCTGTTGACTGCCTATGAAGAACATGCGTTCGATTATTGTCGTTTTGTCAGTACGCTTATACAAATTGGTCGTCGGATTAGCCACCAATGATCCAACCGTAACCTGAACGCGATGAATAATTAGGTCAGCGAGTAATTAGGGCCATACTCGCTTCGAACGAGTTGGTTTAGTCGGCCAATCGATCTGCTACATCGAATGGAATAGAACCATGACCGATGTTTGGGTCAATTAGATGCAGTCCGAACGTCATATCGATTAAACATCGACTCGTTTGTGGAGTTTGATTGCGATTTGATTTTATGATTTATTTCGTGTTTGGAGTGCCGAAACCGCAACGAACTGTCTTGTTGGGAAGTTCATGTGTCTAGACAGGTTAGATGGAGGCAATCTATTGAGGACGTATGACGACGAGTATAGCGCAATGATTATTATGCCGAACTGTCATTTAGTGAGTGAGTTCAATTCCCAGCGTCTGAAAATTTTAATAATAAATTTTACTTCCTGTTTTCAGTAAACAGCGCGTGCGACGTACATTGATTAGCTTGAATAAAGTAAGGATAAGGATTAATTTATCGAGATTACTTTCCGTTCCGTGACTATATGATAGGTTCTGTAGATGTATCTCCACTATCGTCTTTTAAATTCAACGCGTTTCACATCCAACAAATACGTTACACAACAGCACCCACAGTACAAATATCAGTTAAACGGTGTTAAGTTGCCCGTTTAGTATCATTAGTACCCAGTTGTAGAGGACATTGTGTCGTCAACTGCTCGGACACACGCATCGTTAGATATTGTATAGATTGTTAGCGTCATAGTTAGTGACTTTATAGTTGTTCCCGAAAAAAACATTCAGACCCCGGCGTTTTGTGTTTAGTTTTTCTTTGGATTTGCGTAAGTTCTTTTCCGTGAGCGAAGCCGCGGGCGTCGTCTAGCTGTAATATAACACTTGTTTTGGCCGGGAACTGAACCGGGAACTTACTTTATTATTTACGTTTTTATTAGATAACTACATATTGGATAAGTTAATAAGTGAAAAGTTTCACGCATGTCGTAATATAAAATAAATTAGCATTGAACATACATCACCCAGTGCATGGTGCAAATTACATGCATATTGAACGAGCGTGCCGTCTCCATGCATAATGCAATATTAATGTTGGAAAATCATTAATTGATTGTCACTATACGCACGCGATTATCATTTAGATAAAGGGAATGGAAACATAATGAGGATGAGAGTGAGGTGGTTTGAAAGTTATGGTAACCATGTTGTGGGCTTATCTATCCGTAATCTTAGATAAAGGTGAGGCGGTCATTGCTTGGCTTGCGTCGATCCTAAATGATTGAAGTTAAGTAACTGCGGGTGTGTAAAGTGGAAGGGTGACCGCTAGTGGTAAATTTCATCGTGTTTCAGAGGGCACGTTACGCCGTTCTGATTGTTATCATTGGATGAGACTTATTAAGCGATGTCAGAAGCTTTTGCGGGCCTAAGCACTACCTATCTATCCACAATTGGGGTGGTCACTAAAGATGATGTGAATGATGGATTAAGCTCGAAGCCTTTTCAGTTATGAGCAGACAACCGAGCCCAGTAGTTAGCCATTAATTAATTCAATCTTTAGTGTACCTAAATTAATTAAATGAATCGGAATTAAAAATAATTAATAGATAGGTTTAAACTTCAACTTTTTACTGACAAACAAGAAGTGTCGGTTAAAAAGGAAACTCTTTTAGAATATCTAAGCACGCCCCACGTTACCTAAAGAGGTTCCAGGTGATTTCTCGCGAGCGCCGTATAAGGGGGGAGTTACGACATTTTTCCAGTTTTCGCCGCAGCGGTCCGTGTGAAAGTGTTTGATGTACGAACATCCACTTCGTTGTTTGCAGCGGAAACGTATGTTCTAGCGGCTTTCGCGGAAAAAATAACTCGTTACTTCTATATACTAGATGTAGAGTCACCATGCTTTCGATTAAAGTTTGTAGATAGCCTGTAAACTATGTATATGACTCATTAATGTCATAACAAAAACTCGACCGTTAAAAATTGGGGAGTCAATGACGTCACCCATGTCATTCCCGTGATGGACACAAGTAAAATGAAATCTCATACCTATGCTATGATTCGTCTCTCAATTTGGGCTTTTGAGCGTTCAGAAGAAATGTCTGTAATAAAATAAACTGTTTTGTTTTTGTCATAAAATCACGGAAAAGTTCTAGAACTATAGTAAGCCATTTAAAATTTCAAGGAAACATTTATTTTACAATTTCATTAGTATCCAACACTTTCTCATCTAACACAATACGAAAAAAAACTCTTATAAAACGTTGATTGAAACATAGATATCCACCATATTTCCACGCCAACATGGTCATCCCAGGGCATTAGCGGCTTGCGCGGAATAACGAAGCAACTTTTTTCATCCGACTAGTTCTGGTCCCAGGATACAGATCCAAGTTTGGAAGCCTGGTACCAGTTGCGTGGCTAATGCTACAGCCTTCCTGTAACAAACCAGATATGTGAAGCAATAATTGGCTGGTGAACGTGTAAGTAACATTATTATAACATGCCGCGTTTGTGTCGGTACTGTAATAGATGATTCTAGAATTCTAGAATGACTATTTGAAATAGCGTTTAGATGTATCAATTTGATTTTAGTTTGGAGGGTTTGTCAAGTGTTTCTTTTAATGCGAAACTTGTAAGGATCACAAGTAGATATATTATGTAGAAATCTACAATAGAATTGTCTAGCTAGACTATTTAGAATAGTGTTTAGATAAATTTTGAGGATAGTTTCGAATGCATAATCTAACAATGCTTCTTTGAGCAAGACTTATTAGGATCATGTGTGTGTTAGCATTTTAACGTTTAGCGTTTATATTTACTGCTTTAATTTCTGGTCAATTGATTAATTAAGAACTCAAGTGTATGTCTGTCAAACTTGTAGGTACGTTTAAATTTGCTAATATTTTCGCTTATCCAATAAACAAATGTTCTTCTTCAACATTATTAATTTATGATGTAATCGAGTTGTATAATACTAGAGCTCGATTATAGACTAAAGTATCAAGCCAAAGGGACCTTCAATAGACCTGTTAATCCTCAACGAAGTTATTTAATTAACACGAGTCCATGTAGTGTGACAGGCATACGTCAGTGTCCATTATAAAATCGTGTTATCCATCCAACCGGAGTGTTACATAAATCGAAAGCCACGGGACCACGAGATACGATATTATTTAACAGAGAAACTTTGACGAGATGATTAGTGAAACTATACGTATGTATGTATGTATGCAGCGGCTCTTTGATACGCCTGGTTTCTTATGTAATTAGTATGATAATGGCATTGGATTGGCAAAAAATAAAACGGGTTTGATAATTATTGCGCGTGTGAATTTTGACGGCGTTATCACTAACACGTCTTGACGGTGTTGGCTGTTGGCTAAATTGTGTTGTTGGTTGTCTTTTATTTCTGAATGGAATTTTACACCGTAGGGTTAATTCTAGTAAATTCGACTTCTTTACAAACGTATCGATTTATGTTTTAATTGATAACACAATGAGTGTTGGTGTTTATTGTAAAAACTAAAAGAAAGTGAAGTATGCGCAGCGTCAACTTGGGATGTACCTGCGCGGGCGCAGGCGGCGACTGGCCAAATGGAAAGTCATAGTTGTCATGTGCACTTTCCAAACTTTTGTTTAAAACTTAGTTTCAAATCAACTCAAATTATCACCGATATAATAATAGATTATGTTAAAAATATGCAGTTGATGTGAGTTTCTTGTCGTTTGTGTGCATCTCTATCGTGATAAAGCACTTTCGAAAGCACCGTAAAAAGAAATGGATGGTAACGTTTATACCTATGTTTATTTTTTTTTTTTTACTACATGGATAAATTTCCCCACGTGCACATCCGTTTACATAAGTACTAGAGGTACCTCCTCCTAAAGTCAACTTAAAGATTTCATGTTTTTTTAATCCACCGGGAATAGAACTCGGGGCTCTTAACAAGTATTCCATAATCAATGATAGATCGTGTATATAATTATATTGACTTATGAACACTGCATTTTTATTTTGAATGCAAAAATCAAAACATGTTTGCTTTCGTTAATTTCATATTTAATTTTTTTTCGTTCTCATTATGTCACACACTGTCACCTGAAGTTTGAAATGTTTATGTAACTAATTAAAGAAGTAGGCTGTATTACTTTAATCGTTACAATGATTATTTGTCGAAGTACGTACTTAATTAGCGACTAGGAGACATTCAAATTTTTTATTACGTAAACATCAGTATGTTTTTCTTGTTTTAAAGTTAAGCTAACTTTCTTTTTATTAAAACTTAGAAACCACTCTTTAACATACGTAACTATAAGTTAATGGTATAGGAATGGTCAAATTTCGACCAATAAGCAAAGCTCTCCTTAAAATATGAGGGGCGCAGGACAAAGTTAGTCCACGCCAAGTGGGGACTTTTAGACTTCAGACATCTTGAGAATTCTTTAAAGAGAGCGATTCTTCTAATCATTGAAATCTTATAGTCGACTGCGTAGTATAAACAGTCAGTATTTAATGAATGTGAAGCGAATTAATTTATTTATTGCGGTAATAAACGCGGCAGTACGCTACGGTGATAAGCCTTCATCGGGGAAAGTGTACTGTGTACATTTGTCAACGCTATTATTAATGTACCAGCGGTATTCCAGTTCCTCTGTGGTACAGTCACGTCCACTGAAAAGTATACACGGGAAGAGACTGACGGAACATGTACTAATATCTATCTACGTCGGCTTCGACGACAAGCGTTGGATCGTAGTAACAAGGGTAGTGGGATCGAAGCCCACACTTGTGTTTTTTTTTTATTATAATTGAAAAATAAGTTTCCAGATTACTCTGAAATAAATCTAAAAGAAAATACGGGATAGAAATGTGTAAGTGAGATAAAATTTATTTAAAATTAGTTTGAATATTTTTTACAAAAATATATAGGTACTAAATTTTTATGAGAAAATGTAGTAGTTTAAATTGTTAAGTGGCTATTTGTTTTTGAAATTTTCAAAGTGGACATTTGCTTGAAAATCTGCCCGTGTATACATTTCATTGCACGTGACTGTACCTACTTGCAATGTATGTCTAACGAGTGACTGATTTAATTTTATTGCGAGTGATTTAGTTTAATACCTGCGGTTGTAATGTAAGGTTTAAAATAAAACCAGATTCGATCGATAAGTGTAGGTTGGTACCTTGCGTATTTCTGAGCTTCTTAGTTTCATTATATTTCATCGTTTTATCAGTCGAACAATCCAACCAAAATTATTAGATTTATAAATATGTGTAATTTTACGTCTGTGTACTCTCGAGTTAGATAACTGCAAATAACGATTTTGTACTAGTTTTCTAACGACAAATAACTTCATTAATCGTCTACGAAGAACTTCACTGGTGACTACTTGTGCAGCTAAACAAAAGATAAGATGTAATCTTTGAATTCGAATGAAAGATAAGATAAAATTGCAAAGCTTTGAATTGACCACGTTAATGTACCGCAGTGGTAGCACCTTCCGCGGCCGCTTAAGTTTTAGTATTCCGACGGAGGCACCTGCGCGCGCGCAGCGAAAGTAGATATTTGTCAACAGCTGTTGTTTGCCCGCGTAATTTACCGCACCGCTGTCGTAATGGCGCATCCACACTGTTTTTTAGTCTCCTGCGCCAGTAGGAGGGTAATTTCATTAGGCGTATGTATGTGGAGCTCTAAAGCCTAATTTGCTTGACAGATTAGATACATTTGGTTCTTCTCCATTATGAGATTGACATAGATTATCGTTTTTTCATATATGCCTATAACTTTGAACTGTTCAAAAACTAATGTTTTATTATTATTGTTTCAGGTAAACAAAAGAAAAAGTCGTGGATGAATCAATCAACGAAATGATGCTAAAATCTGTAAGAAGTATTACTTCATATTTGATGTAGATATGTACCTAAAACAATCGTTCAAGCACTACGCGAGTAAACCTATTAGCAAAAAAAAAAATTGCCATATGAATTGCAGAATCTCTAAAGTATTGGTATCTTGATGATTACATGAAAGTATTATTTGAGGGTAGACATCAAAGTACAACCTGTAACAAACAACCCTAACAGCCTATGCCTAAGTATCTCGCAGTTAAAAATGCACCCTAACTTGGTGGTCATAAGATACATAATTAAACTCGCACTAAAACATTAATGTGTCACGCCACTTAGCGACTAACACAAAAATTGGTAAGATGTAAGCAAAACGACAGTGAAAGTGTGTAATTTCACTTAAATTGATACACTTCTACATATGTCAGTATTTAGATCGTAACGACAATCGCTTTCTACGAAGAACAATAAACACTCGTCGCAGGTGGCGTTACTAATGGTTGGATATGTTTTCGTGAATCAGAAACTATTAATTCGGTTGTTTCTACCCGATGTCTTTCAAGTTTCTCTCAAAGTATCTATTTTCTTGTTCTGTTATGAATCACTATTTTTATTTTTAGCATATTAAAATTGTACATAATTTATTTCGAGGAAAAGAATCGACTTTCAAAATGATACCCATCTCTCCGATAATCTAGAGATAGGTAAAGTAGTTATTGTTTCACAGTTTCTTTTGCGACTTTCTTCAATGTTAATTGATTTCCGCTACACAAGAACAATTGGTAGTAAGCGCAAAATCGATAAAAAATCTGATAGTAATAGCAGGGGACGTAAGTTCCCAGGCTCTCGCGTTAATTTGTTAGAATTTAGACTTATTGCCTTTTGATTTGTGGCTACTTAGTTAGGGTTGCCATTCGTCCGGACTTTCCCGGATTTGTCCTAGTCCAGGAAACAAAAAAAGCATCAGAAAATAAGAGGAGAAATACCTAGATACATTTTGTATCCGGAGAATACCAGTTAATACATAGGTAAGGAACGAATTGAAACAAATTTGGTTAAGTCTAAAAGTAAGGATCTTTAAACGAGACTCAAGACATACGGACGGGCACACTAACAGACAAGCGGACGAGCATGGTGAAACTATGAAGGTTTCTAATTTACTATAAAACCCTAAAAATATACGTATTTTCTGTTGCACTTTTTTAAATTAGCATCAAGGTTAAAAACCTGATTTTGCCCAAATATCTTTGGATGTCGAGATTTTTGTCCGAGCATAGCAATTTAGATGGTAACCCTAAACTAGTCAAGCAATTATTGTTGATTTGTACTGAACACCGTTCACACTTCTCTATTAAAGCTATTGACTGTGGATTAAGGTCGTGAATTGCTGGCCGATTAAAATAGTTATATCTATTTTGTTATAACTCAAGTAATTTACAAAGATTTCTCTATTTATAATGGTACCTATTTAATTTGTTATTTTAGTGAATAGTCTTAATGAGAATATTAGTAGTTTATTCGTTAGTTAAAGGACCGCCGAAGTCTAGTTAGTCCTGTTAGTAAATATTAGTAGTTCAGATAGTACTCATTAGTATTTGTCCCACTTGAAGTTGATCAAACATGCGTTGCTACTTCTGAAAACAAATGGTATATCTATTATTAAAATAGTAAAAAAAAAAGTAAATAAGGATGTGATACATAATGTGTGTTAAGTTGAAAAAAAAGCTTATTTTATGTTAAAATAAAAAATAAAAATAATTATCATGAACACAGATAAATTCAACGCTATTATTATCTAGTAATCCATGTTCACACTAAGGTGTTAAATAAGAAATAAGGCTTTTTTCCTTATCTCGACAACTTTTTAAAATTTAAATTAATGATTACGTGAATTTCAAAAGTGTAAGTAAACATAACTGTAGCGTCAATTATTCGGGCGTATCCTATCTCTTATAAATAAGCATGTGGGCGATATGTTCGTGGTATCGCGGCTTTACATATCAAAGCGGTATTACGCGGAAGCGGTTAATTATACGCAAGATAACATTCCGGTCGCCATTAAAAAATAAAAGTGATCCGTCAACCGACGATATCGAAAGTGGCGTTGGTGTGGCGTGGCGTGCGCCATTTTCTCATGACCATGCGAGGCTAGCGGGAAAAGTTGGAAAATTTGCGGATAATGTAATTGATGGGAATTAATCTACGGACGGGTTGGTTGGTTCATTTGTTAGTATGCCTGTGGTTCTAGTGTTGTCTCCTTGAAGACAGATCTAAAGACAATCCATAAAGCTATTAGGTACCTACTAATGAAGAAACCATGGTACCTAATAAATATCTCAACGGAAAAGTAAAAATGTCATTTCAAATAGTTACCAAGCAAATTTTTTTCTGCATTATAATTAGCCCTTTTACAAAACTGTTATGATTAAGACAGGCTGAAACTAAAGGGTTCAATGTACTCTCGACTACTCAATGGACACAAAACTCCACGCCCAGCTGTGGGACATTATCAAGAGTTATGACCAAATTATTCGCGGAACTTCAGTAAACTCTAATATTATTGCCACTAGTTAATACTCGTATAACTCTCACGTTGGGTTAGTTGGAGCATTAACGGTGGTACTAGTAAATCACAAGTTATACTTCCTAGCCATGTTGAAAGTAAACTAAACTGGAACGTTACAATGTTGCCGCTCGTGTGTTGAGATGTGAACGATGTTGCGGAAGTGTTTATTTTCACGCTTTGCTTACTCACTGGGTTGTACGACGTAAATCCTTTTTAGGGCGGTTTCAGGCTAAGCGTTTTTTACGCGCGTATAAGCTCGTCTTTTGAAACGCATTTAGGCACGTATAGGCGCGCATTTTGGCACACGCGCAACTTGTATCAGCGTTGACGCGTTTCTAAGTTCGTATCAATGTTATTAGTTGATACTGACAGAACCCATTACCGGTTTGAGCAAACACGCCGAAATATGACAGTTTCCGCGTGTCCGGTTTTTTGAAGCGCGTATGCTAAAACAACTGTAGATATACGCGCAGAAAAATACGCTAGTCTGAAGCCACACTATATATTATAATATTATGTAGGTATAGCGACGTTTATTCAGCACTGTCACTTCAAGAATTATTATTCAATTAAAAAAAAGAAATCTTGACTGTTATTTTTTTTCTGCAATGACGACGAATACAATCACATCTCACAATGTTGAAATCAGATGAATCTTTTTGGCTGTAGAAATGCTAAAAATGAATAGCAAACATACCTATGTTTATACTTATGCTCGAAAAACATATACTTTCCTTCTGTCCCACTCGGGTATATACCTAATAGGTATTACCTATGTGAACGTTGATTCGGCCGCCTATCAATTTATTGAGCTTCACAGATTTTGATACGACACAACACATTTGTATGTATTTAATTTGTATGGAGATTTAATACCTAGATTTACATTACCATATTTAGTGGTATCGTCACCCGTGACGTGTGGTTGGTAGCGGAAATGCTTTGTGCCGTGGTTGCCGGTACCACGTATTGTCCAGTTTTTATGCGGGGTCACTGACCCCCGTTAATTACATACGAGATCAAATTATTTCCATTCGTATTTACATCGCATGCTTCCGCGCAGATTACGTAATTAAATCGTTGTTGTGGTAAAAGTTTAGTTTTGACGGAAATGTATGTATAGGCAATCTGCATGTTATTAGGAATCTGATAAAAAAATTAAAGGCACTCTTTTATTGCTTTTCATCCTAGAGGTTGGTTATCCTCAAACAAATGTAAAAATCTACAGCCTATGTCCCTTCCACAACCGTGACGAATCCAACGACCACTTATGTATTGAAATACGTCAAAAAATGTGAAGATAAAGTGACTTAAGGAAATGGACATAATTAACCTAGCTATAGGTAACCTAAAGGTAGCTCCACCGTACCTTCCCGGTAAGTAAAAATACCGTATTGAACCTTTCATACCCATGTAACCTAATAAATACCGCTACACTGTTCGCTTTGTCAGTTCGTCGCATACATCGATCAGATTGTCCAAGCCAGTTCGCAGGCCATTCACGGCACCATAAATGAAGATATTATGGTCCTGACATTACGAACTGTTCGGTCCCTGGCACCGTTACCCATTCGCACGCGACAGGGCTTGATTTATAACTCATTCACTCATTCATCCGCTCCTTGGTTCATTCGTTCAGTCGATAGTGTGAACGGTGTCAGGTATTATGCAACTGGAATGGCGGACGTTAATAGCTAATGGTTGGCTACGGTTGGGGATTGAGGATCGAGCCCTCAACGGTTCTATTCATCTAGTATTAGGGGCAGAGCTAGACTAAGTGTATTGACGAGAGAAGATTAAGAAAAGTTGTCAAACGCACACGATCGATTACGTTATAAAGAAATTGAACCCACAGAACAAGGAATGTATCTGTATACATTTTGTACCCATTTCTTTTGCAAAATATATGGAGACCTCCCTTAGTAAGGTTGCTTATTTGGTTTTGTAGAAGAAAACTTTGTTTCTTTACATCACGACGACCGATGGTACAATAGTTGCCACGCCGGATCGCCGTTCAAGAGGACCTGGCTTCGATTTCCATCGGGACCGAATCTGAAATATTAAATTTAAATTTATGTTCCCGGTCTCGGTGTATGTTTGTGTCGTCGTATAGCGTTATTATCATTATTATTATCTACTACACTAAGATAGATATATCCTTCGAGCTAAACGACAATTACGAATCAACGTTTTGAATACAACGGTGATAAATGCATTCACACCGCGTAATTGCGTTCCCGCGTAGTTCTCACTCCGAAGTCTACAGTCCTCAGCCGAACACCACAATTGACCAATACAGTTTTAATTGAGATCGTCGTCGACACGTAAGCTAACGTGACGCTGGCCAAGCACGATCGCATGTCCGCAGCCGATTACTAAGTCCGTTTTAATGGGCGGTTTATTACCACCGGCGCGCGGCGGACTTAGTCCCAGCTGGGGAGCGTTAGTAAGTACAATCCTAGTAAATGAGTGTCGCTACCGTTGATTTACCCGACTGCGCCTTAAGAAGGGTAATGTTTTTCGAGCATATGTATGTATGTTGACTTCTTTGTCACGCTCTACAACTTAAACGGCTTGTTGAATAACAACATAATGAGGTATATTTGGATTCGTCCATGCAATACATGCTGTCTTCAAGTAGTCAGTAGGCGACCCCGTAGCCTAGTTGGTAGTGAACCTGCCTGGGAAGCGAGGGGTCCCGGGTTCGATTCCCGGCCGGAGCAGATATTTATGTGACTGATAAATGTTTGTTCTCGGGTCAAGGGTGTTAGTGATGTGTTATTTGTGTTGTCCATGCCACCCACGACACAGGGAATCCTAGTGCGGGGGGGAATGAGTGTGTTAGCAATTAGCGTTTAGTCTAACCAACTGTTACTTTTAACTAACTATACATTCATTACATCCTTAAAATAATTTTAAAATGGACTAGAGTACAGTACTGTTTATTGCAACAGGACCGTCTCAATCGACCACGCTACTATTGCACAGTCGTCTGCAATATACGAGCGATAATTAACAGGTTTAACTTGTCGAGATAAGTGTACACTGTACACATCGCGTAGAGTCGCGCAGTGCACTCTACAGGTACAAACAAAGCCACAAGTGCAAAACGATATCCTTCGGTGAGGCGATCACTCGAACGCCCGCGGCAAATAACACTGCAAACTAGTTCCGATGGGACAGTGAACACTTGACTGGATAGCTGGATGGATAGATCGCTGGATGGATGGATAGTGAAGCACTTGTGACAACCTGTAGTTTAGAAAAGTGCTTGGCTTTTCGGTGTGAGAAGGATAGGTACTGAGATTGAATAACATTCAGAATAATGAAAGATATTTTAATACGCATAAACTTTAGGGGATGCTATGGAATTGGACATGATTGTTTAAATTATGGAACGGAATAGATGGAATGTAAACTAGAATCAGTAAGACGCCATGTTTACTATAGCGAGCCGCTGTGCGCGGTCCTGGGTTCGATTTCCGGTGAATGGGAAATTTGTGATGTGCATTTATTTTTGTTTGTGTGTATTTCTATGTTATTGACCTACGGCACTGGAAATCCTACTGTGAAGTTATTAGTGTGTTCTGTTTGTTTATTTACTTTTTTCAATTCTGTGACGGGTAAAACAAGCAGAAATTTTTAATTTTCTGCACTTCTATTGGCATTAAAACCTCATTACGTCGATTCCATCGCTTGCTGTTATCAGAAAAAATATTCATATCACTACGTTAAATTTAATTCTGTCAGCTGACGCGGCACAACGCCTGCCGAGCGACTCCCGCTCATTCAATATCGCGTGCTCTTATTGTCCGATTCAATGCAGGACGATGATTTGCAGGAGTGAAGAAGTGCAATTTCGCAGATACGTATCGCTTAAATAGGTTTTTTACAACAAATAAAGTATCCTTCGAGGAAAAACAAATTAACCTCACGCACCGACGGACTGACGGATTTAATTATATGCGTACTTTGTTGAGTAAAAACTGATCGCGTGCGTCTGGACGCTGCCGCTGACGAGGTACAATTTCAATTTGTGTGTAAGCTCCTCTGAGCGCGAGTAATGTTTATTGCGTCTTGGCTAATTGTGTTCTAGTTTGAATGCGTGTCGATTGCGTAATGCGTAATGCTGCTGTTGTTTGTGACTGTTTCTAGAGTGTTTACATGTCAGAGAACTGAAAAAAATTAATCTACACCTAAGGATGTTTTAAGTGTCTCTTTGCAGACAAATTGATTTTTGAGGTAGGGCTATTAGATAACGTAAAAGTATCCTCAACAGTGACTCGATGTGCGATCGTCAAAGAGTAGGTTAGCAACAACTAGGGATGCTATCTTCCGGGTTACCTGGAAAAAAAATGATAAATTAAGAATGTCCCAAGAAAACTAAAAAATAAACCCAAATATATTGTTTGCGATTTTTTTTGTCAGAGAATGGCAATTTAACCATCAACCCTAGCCACAAGCCATACTGGCAAGCCACATCAACATTCGCACGGCGCTCACTGAATAACAATATGGTTCGTTTGTTGAACCGGCCGCGGCGGTGGCGCGCGCCGAGCATTGCAATACATCGCCCCGTGGATGTTATAGGGTTGGCACTTGAAATTAACGTTAGATTAGATTTTTTTTGCTCTGAGAGAACGTAGTGACAGTGATATAAGACTCCGAAGCTGTAGGGACACTACTGAAACGAGTAATTACGAGTTCGATTCCGAGTTTGGTCTTTGTGGCTATAAGTAATGTCCAGAAATTTCGTGTTATCTGCGACACAAGGAGCCCTTATGTTAGGTTAAGAGTGTGTTTTTATCACTTGTGCACGTGTTCCTTGCATACCTTCACTTTAATTGCTACAGTTTAAAATATAACCACAGCATAATAATAAATGCATATTGTATCATTTACTCTAAAATCCCCATTAACCATTTCAACATTATTAATGTTACGACATGTAGTAGTTGACAGCCCTATCGTTTGCTAGTGATATGTTGTTTAATAATCTGGGAATACGTATACATACTCCCTACGTGATTGCATGATAAGTCAATACTTCACTTAGGAATAGGGATATTTAAGGCTATTGTTTACAAAGTCCTTTAAAAGGCATTGTAAACAAAGTTACTTGCCTTGCCTTTGTTGTTATCAGAATTTATTGTTTGTATCTTTGAAAATAACAATAGATAGGTTATATCTTTAAAACCATTGGTAACATCTTTGTATTTAAAATATAAAAATTTCAACCATCATATTACACAATCTGTAATAAATAACATCTAACATGGTTTTCGAATGCTATACAACTTTACATCATACAAATACGAACTTGTATAAAAATGTCTTACGTCCGAAAGTCAGAGGCTAGATTTATATAAAAACTTGGTTACGCAACGAGCGACACCCGCCGAAGTGACATATTTCAACTTT
>LGAG01000157.1:858800-893615 GCA_001278395.1 Lerema accius
CTTGTGAAGTAAGCGCTACAAAGGGGCTATTATACATGCTTGAATAATTTGCATACCGTTACTTGAATTGTTACAGTTTAAAATTGATAATAACCACAGCATAATAATAAATTCATATTGTATCATTTACTAGGAATTCACCATTAACGATTCGAATATTATTAATGTTTAAGACATGAATATGTCGTTGGCAGCCCTATCGTTTGCTAGTGATAATGTTGTTTAATAATCTGGGAATACGTATACTCCCTACGTGATTGCATGATAAGTCAATACTACACTTAGGAATAGGGATATTTAAGGCTATTGTTTACAAAGTCCTTTAAAAGGCATTGTAAATAAAGTTACTTACCTTGCCTCTGTTGTTATCAGAATTTATTGTTTATATCTTTGAAAATAACAATAGATAGGCTATATCTTTAAAAGAGTTGGTAACATCTTTGTATTTAAAATATAAAAATTTCAACCATCATATTACACAATCCTACTAATATTATAAATGTGAAAGTTTGTAAAGATGTTTGGATATTTGGATGTTTGGATGTTTGGATGTTTGGATGTTTGGATGTTTGGATGTTTGGATGTTTGTCCCTCCTTCACGGTCTAACCGTTGAACGGATTAAGCTGAAACTTGGTACACAGATAGGTTGCATCCAGGAATAGGACATAGGATACATTTTATCCCGATTATAGGTTCCCTTGGGACGAAATCAATATTTTGTTTACCGACTTTTCCGCGGGCGGAGCCGCGGGCATCGTCTAGTCTGTAATAAATAACATCTAACATGGTTTTCGAATGCTGTACAACTTTACATCATACAACTACGAACTTGTATAAAAATGTCTTACGTCCGAAAGTCAGAGGCTAGATTTATATAAAAACTTGGTTACGCAACGAGCGACACCCGCCGAAGTGACATATTTCAACTTTCTCTGCTGTCGCATATGAGTAGGTACTTGTTCTACCGATGGCGAGCGACGAGTGGCGAGTTGATCGCATCAAATACATAATACTTATTAAAATTATTAATTTATCGTCTTCAGTTAAATTGACTTACTAAAGAAATATCTCGTGAAGGGCTTTTAGCTCGGTGAATTGCGACGATCCTAGATGATAGACCAAGTTATACAACTGTGTGTGTGGATAGGTGATTGTTTCTATCCATATTCATAGGCAAATGTGGACTTAGTTGAGAACCTCATACAATATACGGTAGTAATTAAAAAAGATTTTTATCGTAATGTTTCGGATTCGGATTTAAAAGTTGTGAATTCGATTTATGAGATTGGTGTATCAGTTTGTGTTTATTAAACGTTTATATTGGGAGCTTATACTTATCCCTCCGTCGTCCATAACGTCTGTGACAGAGAGAATCATATTAAATGTGTTTAAATACGTTTATTTTATGCTCTGAAAGAAATCCTTGTGCATAAATTAATCGGCAATATTATGTTTTATTCTAAAAGGATAACATATCGCTTATTGTTGACGGTGTAACAAGTCATGGTAATAATTCCTTAAGAGAGCTCACATTCTATTTAACAGTCGTATACACCTTGTGACCTTCCTGGGTCCCATTGAGTCGGATAAGAAATCCAATTCATATTGCTATGCGTGTGATTTTAGAACTTTGAACCCTTGGATTACGTCGTTGAGGTCGACCTGTGGAGTGGAAACCTGGTTGAGCAAATGGGCAAAGGTGTTGCTATTGAGGAATATAAGTAACAGCGCATTGCTTAGATGAATGAGATGAGACAAATGCGGAAAAAAAACAGTCTGCAGTGTGTCAATTTTTACGTATTTTAAGTGAAAATTTAAAGTTGTAGGACTCGTACTGGCACGTTTGTATGAAAAAAGTTGATCGAAAGTTATTTGTCATGTTTGACCGCGCTAATCTCAGAAACCACTGGATCGATTTGAAAAATTCTTTTAGTGTAAGATAGTCCATTTATCGAGGAAACTTATAGGCTATAATAACATCACGCTAAGATGAATAGGAGAGGAGCAGCAATAAAAAATATTACAAAAACGGGAAAAATACGCGGGCGATTCCTCGTGATCTATCTATAAAGTTCATCTAGGTAGCAACCACCATATTGCTTGAATCAGCTTTACGACTAGTACAGTACTATCTTTCTTCTTGGGCTTCCTATCTACGTGTCGTTTGTATCTTTGGTGTTACTGGTATTAAAAGCGACGATAACCACTGAACATCACATAGCTCGCCTGCTCGTATCCATAAAAAGTAAATGGCATTTCATCTCATCCCATCAAGATTAACCAACGATCAAATAAGTTCGATAGTTGCGCAACAGGTTGACGCGGTTAACCTTTGTCGAATGAGATGCTAGACGCTACCGACCAGGCGTGGTGTAATTACATATCTGCAAGCGATCTGGAGGTCCAAGGTTCGGTCAAACCTCTCGTTACATCGTGCCAAGGGAATATCTTCAGATATTTATCGTTATGTAATAATATCCGAAGCTATTAGCGTTTGTGGTATTAGAATTGGTGATGTGAAAGATATTAAATTTAATCTGAAAAGGGAGGAAGTGCAGTGCCACTGGTTCAAGCTATTATAGATTGTTTTTGGTTTTAACCCTGTATTATTTATCAGTATGTAAATATGGTGATTTCTAATATCACGTTACACAATACCTTTCATATCATAGGTTTGTTAAGTACTTATAAAATCTATTCAAGATAGTTACTACTTCACCATTATTACTTTACAAAACGTACATGAAAAATATGTTTGTGGAGTCCATAACTCTTTAATTTAAAGCTTCAAGGAAATTAAGGTTCTTTATTGATCCCATTCTTGAAAAACAGTGTAAGGGAAACACTATTAAAGAGTTAATTTCATGTTAAAAACTTAAATTGCTCACATCACACCACATCACATCTTACGCATGTTACAATTTGGAACACATTAACGTAGTTTTATAATTTAAATAACGGGTTACCCCATTACCAGATCTGGGTCGAAATGTAATCGTGAGTACCCGTTAATAAAAATGTAGCATTAAATATTAATATATCAGTATTATCAAGCGCAATGTACTCGTTCAGAGAGTAATTACCTATTGTTTTTACTCAACACTTGTTAAAGTTAAATTAAACTGTAAAGTCAAGCGGCCGAGGGCTGTAAATGACGTGTCTTACATCATACTACTTAAATACAGTGCGGTGATAAAAAATAATTGCAGTTAAAAATTCGTCAGACATACAAAAAAACATTAAAATGTGTGGTATGAAATGTTATCGGAAAATGCGTTAAGTTATTAATGTCGGTATGTAGGAAGTAATTACATTTTGATTTTATTTTTATCAAATTTTGAAATACTAATATTTCAAAAGATGCAATAAACTCGTTCATCGCTTATCGCTCTCAGGATAACAAGGCGCTGCAACGTTTCCAATGATATTTTTTATTCATTCCCACTGGTCGAAGGAAGCAAAGGTAATTTTTCATACAGCCGGGGTAATTTTAAAAACTGTCACACGGCACCTTCAAGATTCTTATTGCTATTAACATCTGTTGACTGTGCTAAGCTAAAACAAACCTTATCGCTTTGAAATAGAGTTGCTTATATCAAGTGGTAATTTCACAATTAACTTTAGTTGTTTTCATTCAATGACTTAACCGATTCGCACCTTAAGTGGGAATATAATTAAAGCCAAAATCAAAATTCGTTGTAGATATAGGAATAGGTACAATTTGCATGTAACAGGAAGTAAATAGCACTTCCATGAAGTCTTCCAGTGTCACTGAACGCTCTATACATGGTTTATAACATACAGTATATTAATTACTTCCCACATTAAGTATGCTTCGCTATTAGTATTGAATGACACTTGTAATTCCGGAAGCATGGTTAAATAGATGATTTAAACTCACTAGGAAATATTTCTTTGATGGACAAATGGACATTAATATTATGAGTAATTTTAGTTTTATTCGTATTACCTAGTTGTTTTATTACTCGACTGATTTTTGGTTTTTTTTATTAATGATCATTTAATTATAATTTTTAATGTTTTTGTTTCTGGATTAGTGCTCTGGGCTTTGGGAGTTTTATTGTAGGTACAAGGTAGGTATTTCCGTGATAAAATGTAGTCGAAAAAGGTACTCAAATATTATCCTAATCATAAGAGCTGTCAATAATAAGGTTAATCGACTTTTTTTTATTTAGTATCATTGTTAATCGAATGTGTTGTTAAGTTTCCTTGAGCGTATTTCCGTTTGTCAAAAATCATTTATACAAACATGTTGATGTAATAAATAAATTATTGATAACCTTTAGCCATAAAGGTTGGGCCGATAACAATTGTCTATTGAAAAAAATTAACAAAAGATCGAAGGTTTATCTAAGCTTTTTATATGTAAAGTGTACCTTGATAATGCATGCATCACGTCAGTTGTTGAGAAAAAAATTTATATATAGGTTCCCATTTTCTCACGTTTCTTTCTTTTTACCCGAATGCGCCAGAAAGTGGTTAATGATTTTTGAGTTTTTTATGTAGGTGTTTGTCAATTTCTTTGGCACGATCTACAGGCGAAACGGCTTGAAGGATTTCCACGTATGTCATGGATTCGTCTCCATTGCGGGAGTGACGGCTATATTTTTTCATATACTCTCCCCAGTTTAAGAATTCGAGTTATTTTCTTTTCTATTAATGACTAGTTCTTGGTAGGAGTGTCTTGATTCGTAATTTCGCTGACAACAGTTCATGGGAATAAGTCAACTATAGATAGATAGGGCAGGGCTATCGGCTATCGAACTACAGTCGTAAGTAGACCGTGTCGATGTGTATCGGCTCGGCAATCTCGCGACCAATTAAATATTAACTCGACTCGTTACTCGTTAGGATCGAGTGAGTCAGGGACGCAGTGCATTTGCCTCTTTTGCATAGCTACATGGACTTTGTCGTAAGTTTTTATTATTTTTATTACATTACTCAAAATGGTTAAGATAGTCATAATTTTTATGAGCTATATGCCGCAATGGTTGCCATATCGGACGCGGAAATTTATATGTGTATCAACCATGGCACCCACGGCTAATGGAATACTAGTGTAGGGACTCGCATTCAACAAATCCTTATATTTCCTTTTATTTAATAATCAGTCATGAATGGGTATTTTATTGCACAATTTTGTATAGGATCAAAATATCTAGGGAAATAATTTTTTGGCGATAACAATTCAGTTAGCGTGTATTTAACCAGCACGGTCGACTATGACGTATACTCCTCACATTGTAAGATAAAATTTGTGTATAAATATTGAAAATCACCCAAAAAACTTCAGCGCTATTCACTAGCCAGTTTGTTTTATGTAACGTGTCGCAATAAACATGTTACAAACATTACACAATCGGAATGTATGGGAACGTCGCTCTCGTGGTCGATTCGCCATTGACGAAGTCGATACGAGTACATGTGAGATGCATCGATAAATTTTGAACAATGATTGAATGAATGAATTGTAAGTTTATTTGTATGTGTATTTGTGATTGCCTCTAGATAGGGAAGTTGGTTTTCATCATGTCATCTTCATTCATCATCATTATTATCCATAACTGTCCCACTGTTGGGCTCTGGTCTCCTGTCACAATATGAAGGAGTACAGGTATATAAAAAATCATATACTTAAATTCAGGTGTATACCAATATAACAATAAGTACATAAAGTAGCTTTAATAATTTGTTTTCCGCTGTATTTAATTAGTGTCTGCAATAAATAACCGCTCACACTCTTCATCCACGCACTAGGATTTCCTGTCAACGAACAAATGACAACAAACACATCGCAGTACAAACTAAACTGGGTATAGAAGAAACATCTAACATACTCGATTATTTCTCATGTTAATGTTCCCTGTTACTCCACCTTGCCACTCCAGTACCGATTGGAGGAAGGGTTATTTGATAAGGATATATTTATTTAAACATTATAGTGTTTACAATAATTAAGCTAAGCTTGGTTAACGGTACTGGCAGTATGGGGTTTATGATTTGTACATGGATAAATAGGTAACATGCTACCCAACATTTGATGGCGGAATAAATGGTATTTCGATTACGTGCGTGTCCGACACTATTTTAGACCGGTTACGCGGTTGCCCCGTTCGTTAGATCCAATGAATTTTCAGTCTTATGATCTTAATCATAAAGATTTATTGCACATCATCTAACACGTCGTGGTGAATTGTAATCGATCACGAAGCTCTCTCTATTGTCTCGGTTATCGCGAGTGATTTAACATCTATCGTGTATTATGACGGCGTTACTTTATTTGGAGGCTTTTACTTTCGTCTTCCGTTATCTCGGTTCGATCGGGTTAATCGCCGCCGGAGGAAAGTTAGGCTCGGATTAAGATTTGATACAAAATTTACTTGGAACTTGTGATGCGGAAATGTATAAGGCTTTTAATTATTCATGGCACACTACTGAACACAAGTCTTTCATACCTAAACAGGCGTAGAGCATAGTCACCCACGATGTTCCAGTACGGATTGGAGAGTTTGATCCACTCGAAGTTTTTATTTCGTCCGAAGGCCTCCGACATGGCTCATCGACTATCATCTAATAACAACTCGAGCCAACACGTTTCGACGTGTCCTCTGCAGTAAGGAAACATTCGAGAAATATTTGCCACTAGCAGTCACCCATTCACATTCCGACCGCGACCGCAGTTACTTAACTTCCATTATCGCTTAGGATCAATTAAGTCTGTCTAGCTAGAAGTGCGAATATATCTCACAATTGGGTTGGAATCTCTCACAATTATCACTTATTATAAAACAAAGCCCACTTTTGTATCCTACAAAAACACCGACGCACTGATAAATAATTAATTTGTCACTGTTATAGATAGATAGGTATATAAGTAACATAGGTAACGACCTATTCTGCTGAAAAACAATTGACTCTCGATTGAAGCGAAGCATTAATGAGTTAGCAGAACGAGGGCCCTGTACCCTTGACCTATAAACGGCGTGTCCTTGAACGAGCCCACCTGTAGCACCGTTTCCCGCCACAAAAACGCTAGACGCTCGCGAACGCGTGACGTAAGCGAGCGGCCATTATTTTGGCGTCGGCCGTTGACCTCAGTGAAAGTTGGCGCCACGCGGACTGCGGCGCCGCACCCCCGCCCTGACCCACCGACCTAGTGGGGTGAATGATGTACTTGAACTGTGTTAGGGGCTTGGACTTACAATATAGAGGGAACGTTCCGCCTACTTAGCTTTAAGAATGTTTCGAAGTCCTTATCGTGATACGTTTAATAAGGCTGAAGTTTTCGTTTATCCTTGTTACAGGTATCTATGTTTATGATTAAAGCGTTTTGTTCCATTAATTATTCCATTTCGTTTTAATCTTCTTAACTGCATTAATTTTACCAACTTAGATATTATTCTTAGTAGCCATATAACTACACATTGTACCTAATTGTAAACAAGGCAATTGTATAAACTTACAGCACTTGACTATATTCGTTTATTTAAGTAACCTCATTCCAGCTAGTAACTAAAAGCGTGCAATATAAATTAGATATTCCCATGATAAACTTCGCTTCTCCACGCTAAAACAAAAGCAGACTTACGCAACATTAGGCGTTAATTTTGCTCGTCCATTGTGCAAGCCATTTGCGTTAAACATTTTTATTCTTTGTGGAATCGCCGACGAAAAAGATTTCGGTCGTGTAATAGTGAGGTAACCGTTATAAATTCGTCAGTTACATAACAAACAAGCTCAGGTTGCAATGTTTAATTACTGAATTACCGAATTCACACGCAATAAAAACTTTTCGGTCTCTTAAACAATTAGCTTAATCATAAACATATTTATTTAAGCCAATTGGCTTCTACAAAGGCACGATCGAGACGCGAGATGAAATCTATTAGGTTACCACGCCTTTTGACCCTTATAAAACAGAATGAAATATTAAGATTATCCGCGAAGATAGCCGGTTTCGTCTTAAATAAAATTGCAGTGGTTGCGTCAGTCGGGTGTCGAACGGGCGCATCCAGCAAATGTCAGGGCACGCGTGCCTTCCGCCCCCCGGACTGTGTGAACGTGGTATTCTTGAGAAAGTTTAAATGAATGGTCGGTGCCCCATTACGATATTCCATTAAGAACCATTTGCATCTTCTTCAAATTTTCCGGGGTCCTTAGTTCATCTGATTGTGCGGCGACGGCGAATTGGATTTGCAATTATTTGTGTCCAATTTATCATCGAATGGTAACTGGTTTTAGGATGAACTATTACGTCATTTTAGGGTTTAACTTGTTTGAACTTCCAGGAAGATACCAATTTGCGTTATTATGGAATATATGTATATACTTTGTGAGGCTCTGGATGTCCTTTTTTTTGCGAATCTCGCCGTCCAAACTAAAAGATTACATTTCCGATTAAAATAGACATTCCGGCTGGTGATTCTTAGTATTTTTTTTATATTACGATCAGAGGACGTGTATTCCATTCGTAGTAGTGCAGTTTAGCCGAGATTAATTTTTCTTGTCTGTAATTTTTAACAATGTTGTTAGTACATATTTGCTTATTTACTAATGTGGGTTTTGTGGCAAAATTTTGAAAGCATGTCATAAATCCACTGCTCGAGTCGCCGACACTTACTTCCGTGGTTCTATATATTCACGATCATGTCGCTCACCAACTGGTGATGAATGCCTCATGATTCTCGATTTATAGTTTCCTATAATCAGATCGGTACTTTGCCGAAACGAGGAAGAACATCTTTGGAATTCAATTCATACGAACATGACCTTTCGTGAACCAAGAAGCGTTCAAAACCAACCTGTCTCCAAATATTTGGGAATATTGCGATTGCATCATAAGATACACGGCTATGATTTATAACTTTAAGATATAAAGTGAATGGCAATGCCGATGTCGTTGCGCAACTTATTGAATCGGTGGCACTTATCGAAGTTCGTCTCGAACTCTCAAATGAATCACGGCGACGAAAACAACCTTAATCTCAACTCACGTTATCGGAATACTTTATTTATGTCATACACTATTTCCCTTATCACCTTTCTCAAAGAAATTACCATGACAAATGAAACTAATCGGCTAAGTTTGTGCTCACGCGTCGATTTAGACCGAGGCAATGTTATGCGGAGATGGAATTAGAGTGATGGAGATAGAAAGAATCGAATTAAGAATGGTATCGGAATCGATCTTGATTTGTCGGGCGCTGACAAGCGATCAGTCAATGGGAACACAATGGTGGGTGCGGCGATGCCATGCGAGATATTCGATACGGGAAACGTAAATTGGCATTCAAATATGTGTTACTGTACCATAAATACTTTTGAGCCGTGACCTCTTAAAGTTATTCCATCGATTTGAATTGTTAATACAAGTATTGTTGTAGGCTCGAGCTGAGGGCTAGGAGATTCGCCTTAATTTGAAAAGATTTATAATGTAAATCACTTCGAATATTATCATGCCCTAGCTAACGTTTCTAAATTAATGATGGATCTACTTAAATTTTTGTTAGAATAAATATACTCGAATAGGTAACAGCTTTTGTCTAAATAACTAGCTACGGAAAGTATGATGACAATAATTTGATTAAAGAAAGGTTAATGAAATCCTTTTTGATAACTCTGCTAAATACGAGTATTTCGTTCAGCAACGTAAAAGTAAAGAATGTGGTCGGTACTTCCGTAAGTCTAAATGTTTACTCAACATGCGAAAACTTCCAAAAATTCTTAGTAACTTTCTAGGTTGATGGAATGACCGGTGGTGCAACTCAATACCACACTGCCAATATTTACGCAACACTTAAATTGATTCCGTTTACTCGCCAGATTTCAGTCGAAAATCGTGCGTAACGCATCTCGCCGTATACTTTCACTGCATTTCATCCTGCCACTTCTGAGAATCGAACCGTTGCGTCTACTCTGTTCCGATTTAATGTACCGTATTTTTATCTGACTGCGCTAGATGGCGGGTTATGTTGTTCAAGCTTATGTATGTATGTGTCTAATGCTTCGGTAAGTTTTACGGCCGATACGTCTATAGAGATTCTTTTCTAACGACATTTTTTTGTATTCGTAGTTATGATTATGACTTCGTTTGTAGTCATAGTCTTCTTTTGTTAGATATTTAAGTATTAGATTATGTTGTTTATTAGTTAGTTGTAGAAATGTACTGACTTATCTTTAAGTGAATAGTAAAAGCTTCTATCGTAATCTTGAAAACTCGAGTACCCTAATAAAACCATTTGAAATTGCAATAGACTTCTATCAAGTCGTATCATCACTTTCCTCAGTCATGTTCCACCATTTCTCTTGCTCATTAGCAAATCAACTAGACTCCATCTCTCTCCGGCCTTGCACTTTCACTGCGTGCGAGAGAGGGACGGCTGCGGAGGCACAGTTAGCCAACGTTTATCACGGATCGGTATTCGGTGGGTATGCTGTTACGTGTGTTAGATCAGGATTGCGGCGATTTAACATCTGTTTACGATCCATGAGACTTTCTATGAATTGTTGAGAGCCTGGTAAGTATCGTCGGAGATCGTAGTTTCGTTTTATGATGCACTTGGGAGCTGCAATGTGTCAATCAGTCCTCTTCTGTATAAATCTAGATTTAGCATGGCAACAACGTCGGGTTGGCAGTAAGTACTGCGTTAATAGGACGGTATTATGGAAGTGTGATTGAAAGCTGTTTATTGGTACATTTTATTATGTAGTTGGATAGTGGTTGGCAGTAATTAAATATTTTAGAGTTTCTGCGACATATAAATGTTTGTTCTTCGCCCACATCTCAGTGAATAATTGTTTTATAAAGTACCTAGTTATTAATCTAAATATCTCGTTTGTTACAGGTAATATAAAGATCATCTGCAACATACAACACATCACGTAAGATATGTCTGTCTGTCTGTCTGCCAGAACAATAAATTTACAACGCTTAATTAATTTAGCAATATCACGAATTTAATTTAGCAATAACACTAGAACGCTAAGAGAAAGCTGCTTCGTGATACGAAAATGATTTAAACGCTAGTGGAGGAGTTAATGAATTTCTGTCATAACTGCTGGCTTGGTGTAAAATTTATGAAAATTAAGTAATTACGAGACCGGAAATAACGTACTAATACGACGACTAATTGATATAGGTATTGAGTTTAATTATTAATAAATTAATGCTGAAATACTATGCACACTTCATACACCACACTAGTACTCGTATGGTACTACTCTGAGTAGTAGGTGTCACAGACAACAGAAAAAGTTGCAAAGGGCACATAGGTATCCAAAAAAAATTTACATTAATATTTCTGTTTTTCTGAAAATTTTACTCAGCTCAATTTTTTAATGTTTTTTTTTTCAATGTGACGCTATAATGTTCGATATAATCTACTCGTAAAATCTATTCATGTCAATTATTTTTTTAGTTAGAAAATTAAGTTTTCTATTACTATCTTTATCCGACTTCAAATAGCACATTTTATTAAACTAAGTTTAAGTCCATAAACCAAATGTCGTGTTGTAGCGGTTAAAATCATAACGCTGCAGTTTTAACTGATCATTACAACTAACATTACTCGCTGCTGTTACATTTGTTTGTTTTAATGAGGATTTATTGTCGTATCCTTTCGAGAAAACGCCCAAAGCTATGGCGGATATAATAATATTAAGGGGGTTTATAACAAAACGTAATAGAGCCCATAGGGTTGCCAACTTTTTTTTTAAAGAAAAAAAAAATGTTCTAAGAAGAATATAAAACATGTAGAAAAATGAACAGTATTTCATTTTTTGACAAGCTGGTTAGTCTAACTTTTATAGTGTTAAGCATTTTGATGCTGTAATATTTTGTATACTTATAATTTTGTTTAACTGTAAAAAGGTATTATATAGGAAAACAGTACCTACTTACAATACTGTTTTTAACAAAATAGTTGGCAGCCCTGCGCTCACCTATCATACTTGTTAGATATGATTGTAGGTTTGTTCTACAATCATTTGTTATAAACTTTGAGCTATGTTTTTGATGTAGTATGATTGTGTTTATTTTGCAGTATTGCTGATTGAGTGAAAGGCGAACTAGTCCTTTAGGTTTAATGAAGGACGTGTTGTTAGTGCTTTTTTTCATATATTACAATTATTCAATATGGTTAGGTACAACTTACAAACAACTATTCATCGTCACATATATACGCATAAAATTTTGCTTTGTTCAGTTCTCAAAATAAACTTTAATTTTGCCAAATCTCAAACTCATACATGTTTGCATTATTCTGATAATAGTGGCAAAAGTAGAACTCTTCACGTAATCATAACATGTAGATTGTATTTAAATATTTTTATAATAAAAACTGAACTACTTTATATTGCTTCAGTGCAATTAGGGTGCAAATAACCGGTATCAATTTGTTTACCGCCGTTTTACATACATACGTATTACGTAAAAAGTGATAAATTACGCGTGTACAAAATCTCCATAATTACTTGACAGGCAAAATATTATATCAGCCGCCTTCACAAACCTTAATCGCTTCGATGTATTAAAAGTGTACGGGGCCCTTTCCTCCTTGTAATTTTCGAGGAATATCTTCCCCCCGGCTGATGCTCCTAACGTGTAATTATTGTCATTTTTGCCATATTTATTATGTTAAGTGAATTTTGGACATATTAAAAGGGTATAGGATTCCCCCTGCACGCACATATTGTGTACGTGCTTATTTAAGTACCCTAATAATGTTAAGATACCTATTTAAAAAAAAACAAACTTTTTGCGCAGCTAGACGTACGAGTGCCTATGTTATTTTTATCTTTTTAAGAATATCGCGACCAAATACGAGTCTGATGTATTTTCTCGAGGCGAAACGATGGCGAGGTTGTTAGTTATTTTAGTTAAGTACATTTTAAACACACGCAAGTTAAGTAAAAAGCTTAAAAAGTAATATAATCAATTGTTAATAATTCAATCGATTTGCGAATTCGTGATGACGAACTTGATTCAGAATACAATTATTGGTTATTATTATTATAATGGAATCGTTATACAGAACATTATCTCGTAATACTCGATTCGTACCATAAATATACATTTAAAGGCTAAAACTTTATTTGATTGTTCGAATCTTTTTGTTTTATTATATTTGTATGTATTTTTAAATCGTAAGATACAAAACGATTATATTTTGCGAAACAAAATCAGAAATATTTAGTTTGCATTTAAAACCACGATTTACAATTCACTACGCACATTTTAAATTAAAATTAAGGGATCTCGGTTTCTTTATATTTTAGTCAATTTAATCTTCGGAAAAATATTATTATTATGTTAAGGCCAAAGTTTTTAAAAATATTTTGAAAGAAATTATTTATACTGACTGCTTACCACTTAGGCCCCTTTTGTTATGAACTTTATTATTAATCGAATCCTTTTTGGCAAGTTCTACAACATATTATTACCCTTAAATAGGTACTTGTCCGATCAGTAGGTGTATAGTAGGTGATACTATAAAATATTTTATTTCGTTTAATTATTTAACATCTTATTGTAAAAATAATGCTCCAGAGCAAGCACTATTTTCTATAATTTTTTTAGCAACTTTTTCACAAATTTTCTACTATAGTAAGCTAACTTACAGAGATATACATGGTTTCGACAAATAGCTCATATTTAAACAGCAGTTTGTATTAAGTATTAACACCGGATAAACTTTATTATCTGTCGTTAATAACACTGGGTTGTAATATTTACTTTTAGTTACATGGATTGTGTATATCATCAAATAATCTAAAGATTAAAAAATATTTATTAAATAAAAATATCAATTGAACAGCGTTTTTTGGTTAGGGGAGACTACTTAGATACTATACACGGAACACAGACACCATAAGTATCATTGTTCAATATTAAATGTTTGGTTTGTTATCGCATATCGCCGACAGTCAGACACAAGGTTTCAACCCACTCGAGGTAGCCCGATCGTCGATAGTTGATACGCAGCTGCGATCGGATCGCTCGTATCGATTAAATCAGGATTCTTGCGATCTTAATAATAGGCCCTTTGCATCGACCGCCCGATTAGTACCTACGTATGGGCACACTTCAATTTGCGTTACTGCGAATTGGGTATGTCGTGGTTGGTATTGAATACTCGTACCTACATTGCTCTGTGAGTTTATCGATGTTTTGGTCAGATGTTTCTTTGGAGATGGATTTATATGTAGTTTGTTTATTTGATGACCTCCACGAAACTGCGCTGGAGCAGCGTGGTGGAGTATGCTCTTGTCTCTTTGGGTAGAAGGGAAATCTTAAAATTGGCGTACTACAAATTTTTAAAGATAAAAATATCTAGTTAAAAACAAAGTCAACGCGTCATATAGTTTGTTATCAGGTTCTTCAATATGGAAGATGTTGTTTTATTATGGATTTTAGGAAATGCGGAGTAAAATACTGAGTAAAGAAAGATTGGTATGAGACTCTGCCGTTGGTAAAGTTTAAATTCATGTAGTTATCTAGATGCATCTACCTACGTATATTCTACATTTATACACGTCAACAGCTTCTCGGCAATTATAAAGCGGATTATTTAAATGTATCCCTTACAAATGATAGTAATTATTTGTTGCGAATGGCAGAAAAAAATGCGTAGAATACTTCGAGAGACTGAGAGTTAAAAAATTGGAGCTTGTCAGTTTCACTAACGATAACATTAACATCAATAAAAATACGTATTAGAGTTAGTTAGCGAGATAATTCAGTCTTTATCGCGTAGAGAATAAACGTTAATTTATTATCAAAGGACTTAATGGATATTATTTTATTTTATAGCCCAAGGCATTACTGCACAGCGTAACGTTTCTAATATATTGAAGTTATTTAGAGCAAAATGCGCACCATTCATAACTTTTTGCTCTTGGCGATTCAAAATCGATATTCGAACGCATCGATAATGAATTGCGAGAAATCGATTGTAACCTCAAATATTGTCCCACGCTACAGCACTGGGCCTATGACATGTTAGAGAAAAATCAACTTTGTTTCTTTGTAATATGGTCAACATTACTGGCTTTGTGTTAGTGTGGGTATAATTATATGGGTTTATAATTAACATTTCACCTTGGTCCAGATAGCAAGTGCGGGCCCGATGAGTGACTACAGTTGTTGTTAGCCAAATATAGGGGGCGTTGGTGGCAGGCGTTGCGACCTGTTTTTGGTGTACAATCGTATTTAGTTCTAGAGCTGGTTACGTATTCATTCTCACTGTAGTCAACTATGTTGCACCATCTGGTTAATTACGAGTAGTAAAACGTATACAGGTAACATGGAAAAAGAAGATAGAATATAGGTAATAATTGAGGTAAAACAAACTAAATTTCTCTCCCCGGAAAGGTCTAACACTCGGCTATTGCTCTAATTGTCTGTGATGAAACAGATCAATAGTCCTTCGAACAGTTGATACTTCTTTAATCGGCAAATGATATACTTTGAATCCTAAAAATCCATTAATCTTATTGCCAAGTAGGTACTAAATAAACTTTTTGCTGAGGTCGCTTGACATGTCACTATTTCAGAGCTTTTCATAGCTTTCATTCCCATCAGTTTTACTCCAAAAGTTATAAAGCTATTGTTGATTTATTTAGCAACTTCTTAAACAAAGTCTTGCTTCACCAAATTTATTTTTTCATTATCGGCTCCATTGACGATTCATTGACGGCGAAATGTCTTTATTATGTGGCCACTGACTGTATTATACACACGTATTCCGCTATTGTACTGAGTTATTCATTAACTCGTGCGTAACATGCAATTATGTACTCAATGAGCTCAATTTGCGACCTGCACTCGAGTTCAATACAAAACGACAAAGTGACCTCGAAGATACCACGAACACAATCGCTGGAGGCAGACCATAGTAACCAGAGTGATACGTAAGTTTTACCCGGCTATGCTAGACGGAGGGTAATGTTTATGAAGCGTCTGTAAGTATGGATGTATGCCCAAGTCTTTAGCGCGTCCTACAGTGTGAATGGATTGATGGATTTCGATAAATGAGGTGTCATCGGTTTGTCATTCGTCTCCGTTATGGAGTGATATCGGCTGTTAAGAAATTTATATCCCCTCAATTTATAGCAGTGTGGTTTTTGTTTTAGGATTTATATTACTTAAGTATTCTAAACCCGTGTGCTAGTACATTTTTATCATTCAGAGCTATTCTATTATTTTGTTGGTGAATAAAAATTAAATGTAAACAAATGCATTGTTTCGTAAAACAGTGTCGCGGGTGGCATCACACAGGCATGCAAGACAGGAGCGCTAACGTTTGTCCGTCATACTAATATAGGGAACATAGCTAGCTTAGCAGATAGGGTCAGTATTTACATGACGACCTGTATGGCGCTAGGTTTCAAACCAGATTTCCATTCAGTTGGTCCAGGGTGCGATTCCCAGTGACGATAAAAAATGAATATTTTCGACTGGCGGCAAAGCATATCATACTTAAAATTCATAGCGATTCGAAAAAAAACCGTGAATCTCATTCCATAATTGCACATGCGCAGCGGAAAACAATCGAGAAAATCAGACAGCACAGGATCCCCACAAAACCAGTTGGTGCGGATGGAACTTCAACTATTTCAACTTCACTCTTCACCATTTTCACTTTTCCTAATACAGTAGCGCTGGAATCTTTTCACTTGTCCTTTTAAAGAACAGACGATGGGATCTATCAGATATTTAAATGGCAAAGCCATAATAACCCGGCTACATTGTTTGACAACCGCTGTAAATTATCTATAATAGCGAGCTGACTGTCTGACACACAGAAATTGGGGATAATAGCGATAGGTACCGACACTCCGCAAGAAACACATCGCGGGTGAAATCAATAACTTTCATCGATCAAGAGAAAATCAGCCGAGGAAAACAATTTCCTACAGACACCGCCATTTTGCAAAACACTTTCTATGCACGAAATTACCGAGCTGTCACACCGAGAGCGGATGAAATATGTGCGATTGAATTTCTCGTTGAAGTAATAGAGTGTGTTATTGGAATGTATATGTAAATGTTTTATTATGCGTTTAGTGTGAAGTGGTTATTGCTTCATAGTAGCAATCGCCTTAAATATTTGTAAATGTCTTGGATCACGTAGTTACAATGATACAGTCGGATCATTTAAAGGAAATTGATCAAAGTCGCCTATATTTATGGACAGCATTAGGGTTAGGAAGCTCATTTTATAACGCTATTCGTCAACTGTTTCTTATAAGTTACAACTATGCTGGATTGGTGTTCTTGACAAAAGTGGTGCTTTGTATCCTTGTAACGAAAGTCTGCCAATCCGCACTAGGCCAGCGTGGTGGACTATGGCCTGTACACACTGTAAGATGAAACCTAAGCCCGGCAGTGGGACAGTTATGGGTTGCGATGATGATGTATCTTTGTGACGAAAACATTGAACGTGTATCTTTTTGAAATTTTTAGCTCGTATTTTCACTAATGCTTGTTTTAGTCTTTTTAATTAACATTATTTAAGCTATGAGCTATATTTTTCGCTACTTGCAGTCGGTAAGACACGTCCCTTGCTCTCAAGACCCGTGTATACCTTGTATCTATTACCTGTACCTGCAAACGTCTCCTCATTATGTACATTCGCAATGGTTGTAATATTTCTGCGTTATTTTATTACTAACTGAGTCGGAAGTTGAGTAGAAATTGCAGCGAAAAGCTCTGCAAGCACTAAGGCATATTAAAACGCGATTATAGGATGTGAAATGCGTTTGTCTAATATAGAGTTATACTATATTGCATCAGCCATAAATCGAAAGTTGCTACTTCATACAATGAAATAATCGCATACCCTTTTTCTATCTCTTGAAACGATTTGTCGTGATTGTGATCGCATTATATTTATATATTTACTTTGAATAGTATCGCCAACTTGATTAATACTCACAGCTGATAATTTAAGACAAATTACTGAATATATGAACGGCAACTGCGTCCCGTGTTGTCTTCAGAATCTATGCGCTTTCATCGACATCAACTTCTAAGCAACACTAAATACCCATTGTTATTTATCGACACTCTTATCTCGTAAACTTAACATCACGCACTGTTTCCAAGCACCCGAAAATAGAACTTAACACGAAGCGAAAAGGTTCAAAATCAAAGCGTTCTCGACCAATTGAAACTTTCTTTTTCATAAATTAAATACGGAATGTCGCGCGTGCCGCAGATTCTGCGCCGTTCTTTTATTTGCATTTCGATTTTTTATCTGTGCATTGTTTTGGTTAATTCACTGTTTAATATTTAGTCTTCCACGAGTTCCGTGACTGATACTGCAGATTCTTCACTTGAAAGTGTTAAATTTTTAGAGGAACTTAATGTCATGTATAAATTATATCGTTAGTTAATCTAGCGGCTTTAATGTTGGTCTTAATAAACGTCTTATTCGTTGACTCTTGCTCTTCCCAAAGTAAACTTAGATATCACGTAATAGACATTTATGTAGTTACCTACTTATTTAGTCGACAGCCCTAGAGGGAAACATCATGAGATCGACAGTACCTACTTAAAAAGTTCAGTAACTGGCTTTTTAAACAGTATTTCAAACAAATTTCCAGGTACCAAACCCCTTTAAACAAGTTAATCGCATTGTTATTCGCGGATACGACAGCTTACTTGGAAAAATATCACTCGTCGGTACACGCTACAAGGCAACAGAATTCTTTCATTAACAATTCATAAAGCACAACGCAAGTATGTATGTATATAGGGAGCTGCGTGCCTTCGAAAATTCATAAATCCATTGAGTCGTGCCAACCGTGTTAAATCATCGCGTAGGCACACTGCGTAGGCGCATCCCTAGGGCTGGGATCGCGCGCGTGCCGAGAATTCATTTGCTTCTAGCCAGTCACTAGTGTTTCTTCGATTTTCTCTATTATGTAGCTACTCTGTGACGTGGTCCCTGATTTGATTGATTTCTAATCTGTCATCGAGTTTTACAGTGATTAATGAAATTGGTTGTGGACTTCTCTGTTCATGTTAATTTTATTTTTAATTCATGTGTAGAGCCCATGTTCAAACAATCTTTACTAGAAGATTAAATTGCAAATCATAATTATTGTAAAGTGGTTTTATGTTATCTGTAATTTCTTCAATTTATAAAAAATAAATTAAATATAACTTAAATTGCTCCTGTTTATTTTTGTTCTCACAACAAATGTGGTGAAAGAGATTTATTAGTTTAATCTACAGCATGAATCATTCTTGCAGATTTGTATGAGGTAAATTGATGTAACTCCTGAGGGCTTTTGTGTTCTTGACTCGAGCTATAATTGCATAATAATGTAGGTATATATCTATTATCTTGTCTCGCGACAGCCCTACGCATTGTAACGAACGAACCTTGGGCTTAGAATTAGCGCGCCTTAATTGCCGACATTTTGATTTTGGCTTGGTATTTTTATTCATGAATGCCATTGGCTTTTACGGCACCATATACACCATTTATGGGCCTGGGGAGTTTTTTAAACGAATGTAGGCACGCGCCGGGTTACCGACATGGAGTGAGCAATTAGCATACTCATGTCCATAGCCAGTTTAGGGTTGAAAGGGACCGAAAATGTGAACGCTGTCGGAAGCCCTGTCTTCTGGGGCCCGCAGCGGTAATAAAAATCTGTGTTGCACAAATTTCTTCTTTGCAATGAAATATAGAAACTAATGGGTGGGTAGGTAGGGTTTTAGATTGAATGGACTTCGGATAGACTTAAAAGATTCGATTCTTTTAATCGATTTGTCTATTGATGACAACATGGCGACATTTGTATTCGAAGGGATTCGACAATAGCTTTATTGAAGTTGTTAGTTGATAAAAACTGAAAATCATTCTTCATAAATAAAAGCTTTAAATTCTTAAGTATACAACAAATCAACATCGCAAACCGAACCCTTTTCCGATTCGTTCTGATTCTATGTTTACTGACAACAAATGAATGCTTGAGCGGTTTTTGTCCAAACTTACCGATTCGTATGTCCAACATGTTGTGGTTTTTGTGCGCATTGTGCAAGCCATTTGGGATCGAACCATGGACCCGTAATTGATCGAATATGTAACTCGAGCCGAAATCGATTCGACATTAATCTCAGGTATTTGAATACAACTTTGTTTTGATCGAATTTTGTTTCTGTTGTCAAAAAGTTTTTGTCTCGAGATTATTTTATTTGCTCGTCTTTATTCGGTATATTAAATAAACGCACACACACAGTTTTAAGTAGAATTTTAACTAGCATTTGATTTTTCGTCTTACGGCTCGTATAGCAATGACACACAAATGCACAATCTTAAAAGAATAACATTTATGTGTATGTACACATGTTATGGGAACTCATAAATGCCATAGATGCTCAAATAAAAATCACATCCAGAACGAGAATCTACTGGTGATGAAACCCATGACACTTAGAACGGCAGATTGACGCAGTTTGGCATAGTAACAGTTGCTATGCGTCATACCATACGGGCTGTACGTCTAAAGAACTCCTACCACAGGTACCTCTACTAACTTTCGTCCAAATAACAATTAATAGGACACGCAATGAAATTTCGCGTGCAATACAAGACATTTAATCGTTGTCTGTAACCATGACAGTTGGTTCGTATTACAAGTTGTATTAACAAAAGGTCGTGCCGAGCACCCAACTCCGATAAGCGGTCAGACAGACAAATTCTATTAATTAGCGTGCAACCGCGCCCTGTCTGCTTCGATTATGCCCTTACTCTTGTAAATACACCATTTTGATCTAAATTCGGTTTAAGAGTACGCCTCCAGCTAAGTTCAATGATAAACTCTCCTTAATGAAAGGCTCCAAAGCTAGTAGAGGAACTAGTTATTCATTAATAGAAAAAAAAAATACCTGACTGCCGAATTGTATGAAAATATACTGCAGTATAGCTCATTTGACTACATGTCCTTCGACGTCATGTCGTCCACGACATTTTAATATAAATACACTTCCGATACGGTTCCTATTCTCGTACCGTTCAAATGAAGAAATGGCCATTATTTCTGACTCTTTTACACTATGTGAGAGTGAAAAGGTAAAAAAATCTTGGTCGATTTATTGAAAGGGTTGGTTTATTGGTAAGTTAATTAGCAAGTTAGCATGCCATGTAAGCTTTCGTATTGAAAATGATTTTGAAATCATCACTATACTTTCCCTTTTAGAAGCGGATGTATAATTTTTAACGATTCATTGAAACACGTTAAATTTCAAAGGTTTCTCCAGAATAACAGAAAGTGATCGTTATCTAGGAGAGTTCATTTCTTACAATTGCGGGAGCTAAAGATTATTATTGTAATTAAGTCGTCGTTAGAATCTCGCCGTATGCCTTTTAATCGCAGGAATAAAGTGGTAAGGCCTTGGTTTTATGTTTTAGTTCTCAGTATTTTATTTATACTATCACTATTTATAACCGTGGGGTCCAAAGTTGAGCAAAATCACGTATTAATACCATAATCACATTTAAAAAAAATAAGTATTTTTCTAGGGATTAATTAATTGGTTGTTTACTTGGAATACAACGAATGATTAATGAGAGTTCGACGAGTTTGTTTCAATGAGGTTTAATTCGATTTCATGCGAACCTTTCAATTTTTTTTGGTCTTTAGTTTAAAACTACAAAAATGACCTTTCAATACTGACAATTTGTCTACCAAAAAAAGTCGCGTTTTAAGATTTAGTTTATTTTAGAATGATATATTGTTGATATAATTTTACTATTACTTTTGATTCTGACTTTGTTTTGAATTAATATTCCCTCTCGCCCTTCACAATGTCGTCTGGGAGCTCGGTGCAAGAGGAACAACATGTTGAGGTTATTTACACAGCTCCAACAGAGGTCAGCTCGGAGGAGCCTCCAATGGAAGAATGGTCTTCACTTCTTATCGACATTCCCCAAGAAAACGAGAAAAAAATACGATACGAGAAAGGCCTTTATGATCCGGGAAGTGGCGAAATATGTACCAAATATGTGACGATGTCTGCAAGCTCTATTCTGAGACACCCATACTACAACTACCCAGCAGTCATTGACCCCGGTATCGAAGAAGCTCTACTCGAACCCGAAGATGAAATTGTTTATCCTAGTGATGGACAGGATTTGTACTTAGCTGTTTGCAAAGAAATGAATCAGTGCCCTGTTAGGACTTTCCACGAAGGCTTATTAAACGAAATCATAGATTTGAAATATTACTGTGTTAATCCCCGTGGAGTTCGAGCTATGTCCATGGCATTGAAAAACAACAGAAATGTCGCCGTTTTAAATTTAACTGATAATTTCTTAAGTAAAGATGCCTGCTTCCATTTGGGTGATATGTTGAAAACAAATACAGCACTACAAGAATTAAATTTGTCCGGATGCAAAATTGGACCTCAAGGAGTAAAAAATATCTTAGCTGGATTAATTCATAATAAAACACTAAACACTTTGAATCTCAACAGAAACGCATTAGGAGATACTGGTATAGAGTATCTTGCAACAAGTATATTCCAAGGCCTTAATGTGAAACAAATGTTATTAAGTTACAATAATATAAGCGGTAAATCGGCCGGTGTGTTAGCTGAAGCGTTTGAAACACATAACAAATTCACACACCTCGATCTATCATGGAACAATTTTTGTACTCCTGGTGGGACGCAGCTAATGCTTGCACGACTATCTGAAAATATTTATCTACAAGAGTTGAATTTAGCATGGAATGCTCTTACTGGACCACGAATAGCAGGAGGTATTAAAGCCGTCTTGAAGGCACCTAACCTACGGTTAATAAACTTAAGCAATAACAAACTTACTGGTGAAGCCGTTTCCACAATTATTGAAAATTTGGGAAAAGCAAAAAAATTAATCACGTTCGATATATCATACAACCCAATGACACCGGAAGATGCAATACAAGTCCTTAACAAAATGAGATTTGGTAATGTCAAAGTTCAAAACCTCCTAATGGAGAGTGTATTCGTAAATGGAGAGTTTCTGTCATTATTAAAAGCTGTAATGGCATTAAAAAGTAGAAAAAGTTCAGTGATAACTTATGGTGGAGTTATTGGGGCTCATAAACCTGAAGGTCCCGATATGAGGGACTTAGTATTAAACCGAGCGGAATTCATAGGAACAAGATCTAAGAAGAATCCAGTAGATATAGCACTTGTAGCTATGAGGCTTTTAAAAGATGGTATGGAAATTATGCCTTCCAAGGATTTTGGAACTGCTCTCACCAGCACAGGGGCTCCGTTTGATAATGGTCTAATCGAAGAAATAATAAATACTTTTTCTGGACCTAAGACTCCTAAGTCGAAGACGGTTAATATTGTTAGTTTAGTAGATTACATACACAGAAAGTGGCCAGACCGGAAGTTGCCTCCGACTCCTCCTCCTGAGCTGGCACCGGCACCGCCGCCACCTAATCCAAAAGCGGCAGCTAAGGGTAAAAAAAAGTAGGGCAGTTTTTTAAAACGATTTTACTTCTTTTTTAACGTATTGTTATTTTGTGTTGTTTCTGCAATGTTCATTGTGATATATTTTATTTTGCTTTTTATAGTCATTGATTTTGTATCTCGCAACTCACGACCAATTTTACGTCTAAATGTAAGGTGGCTCGATCATTTGGACGGCTAGCGTTGGTACAAAGGCCTTTTAGAAATACTTTAATGTGCTATTTCAGAACAGTATATTATAGCGCAGGTTGTTGTTTCGAGAAAATTTTAATTATGGATATCTTTATGTGTTTTAAGGCTTTACATTTACAATAATTTCTAAATATTTAGATTTTTTTCTAAATGTTTTAAAATATTATTTATGTTTTAAATTTGTATTTTAATTTTGCTTCAAAATATTGTATTAAAATTAAATGATATAATTAATATGTTTTATTATTTTGTACCCAAATTACTTGAACAAACGTGCTTTATATTCAATATATGTGGATGTAATTTTAATTTATTATTTTTAAGTCAGTGTTTTCGTAAATAGAAAAGAAACGAAGGATTTTGTACTACGCTTTTTTGTATTTCTCTGGCAACTCAGATCACATATTTTGCTTAAATCTTTTCAAGAACAATATTGAGAGAATCAAAGACCTCATCGTCGTTGGATAGAATAAAAATGATTTATAAAATTTACTCTATGATTTTATTCACAGACGTAAAGTATGACAGCTTACGAATATTATAATAAAAGTTTTATACAATTCGTATTTAAATAATCTTTTATAAAATCCAACAATGTCTTCGTCGGGCAGCGAAGGTGAGGCTGAAGCACCAGCAGTACAAATTATATTCGATCGCGACATTGATGCTTCGTCGGAAGAGCCGCCTATGGAGGAATGGTCGTCGTTACTTTTTGAAGTTCCTGAGGAAAACATTAAACGTATTCAATACCAACAAGGTCTCTATGACCCGGGCAGTGGAGAAATCTGCACCAAATATGTTGCACAATCAGCAAGCTCGGTCCTCAGACATCCTTACTACAACTACCCAGGAATTATTGACCCCGGAATTGAAGATGCTTTGCTGCAACCAGAACCTAAGCCAACGTTCTCTGATGACGGACAACAACTGTATATGCACTTATGCAAACAAGCTGATTTATGTCCTATAAAAATCTTTCACCAATGCTTGTTGGAAGATAAGGTCAATTTAAGTTATTATGGCATAAACCCAAAAGCTTTTCGAGTTATAGCTATATCGTTGAAATTCAATAGATTCGTTACCGTATTGGATTTAACAGACAACTGGATAAGTTTTGATGGGTGTTTTCATCTGGGTGAAATGCTTTTAGATAATGTTACATTAAAAGAGTTAAATTTATACGGTTGTAGGATTGGACCAGAAGGCGCAAGGAGATTGTTGGCGAATTTGCATCTAAACCGTTCGTTAAAAATACTAAACTTGGGTAATAATCTGCTAAAAGATCATGGTGTGGAATTTTTAGCTAAATCTATCTTTCACGGAACAGATGTTGCGGACTTAATTTTAACCCGGAATGAAATATCTGGTGTTGGTGTGATGGCCCTCTGTGAGGCTTTTGAAACCAATAACAAGCTAGCAAAACTCGATTTGTCTTGGAATAATATTTTTTCACCCAACGCCGTTTATAAACTGTGTCAATCATTGTCAGAAAACGAATTGATACGAGAATTAAATCTGTCCTGGAATTCTCTAGCTGGGGCTCGTGTAACAAACGGTTTGGGTATACTTTTGAAGAATCCTAAATTTAAGTGTCTAAATGTGAGTAACAATAAATTATCAACATCGATAGTTATGAAACCAATAATAGATAAATTGCTGAAGGGTACTGCGTTGGAAACATTGAACCTTTCTTACAACCCCTTGACTCCCGAGGATGCTTTGGATTTATTGAAACCCTTAAAAGTACGTAAGGTTAAACTAAAGAAACTTTTACTTGACGATGTCGTCGTATCAGAAGAGTTCATTGAAGAACGGAATCTTATACTTTCATATGCATTTAGGAAAAATACCATTATTACGCATGGCTGCGTACTGGAAAAATTAGTTCTGAAAGGCGTCGACATGAGAGAGTTAATATTGAATAGAATTGAAGCTCTCTGTAAGATGTCTAAGAAGAGGAAGATCGATTTTGCTTTAACTGTTCAAGAAATATTTAAGATAAACCCAGGTCCGATGGACACGAAAATATTTTCTAAGGAAATTTCATCTCGTGGTGGGTCGCTAGATGAAGCTTTGTTAGGACAGCTATACAATTTGTTCCCAGGTCCAAAAGCAGCGAAAGCTGTGACAGTTGATCTAGTAGCTCTGATAGATTACCTTTTTCGCAAGTGGCCAGACCGAAAGCTTCCCCCTACACCTCCACCAGAAGCTACACCAGCTTAGACGGATGACATTTAGTGACATTTTAGATAATTTAGATATATTTAAGCGTTTGTATAGCTTTAATTTGATAAGCGTTTAGTTTTAGATCGATCTATTTTAGATTAAATGTTAACATTTCATGTTTTATTTTATTAGAGTCGCTTTAGATCTTTCTGTACCACGTTTTGTAATGTAACAGCTTACCAAATAAAGTAAAATCTTAAAATATATTATTTGTTACTGACCTCCTAATGACTAAACACTTGATTTGATGACTTATTTTGTGTGTATTATGCATGAGTGCACAAAAGTGCCACTTTTGTTAAGATACCGTAAAGAATAACTATTAGATATTTAAATACTACTGTGGCAGTTGAAGCATCTAATAGATAACAGGAAGTCTGTCGGGTAAACCAGTAAACCAATAACTCACGTCATCTTTAACACTTCATTTGTCGTAAAAAAACTGAAAACCCAGGATACACGACGATTATCTAGGTATAAAATTAATTGAGCTCAATAATTTTGGTAGAACTATATGGAAACTCCTTTTATAATCTTATAAAAACTTCATCGAAAAATTTATAAAAAAAAAAATCAATATTGTTGAGTATTTGTCATATACTTGACAATTTACAGGTAGCGTTTTGATATAAGATTACTTCTTTTTATATAATTACACTGAGATTAACTTTTAAATATAATTTTACTATAATAATCGCAAAATGTCTTCTATGGGAAGTGTAGTAGAAGAAGCTCCGCCAGCTGTTAACGTTATGTATATGCATGAAGATATAGATTCATCAGAAGAGCCGCCTATGGAGGAATGGTCATCGTTACTGTTTGAGGTTCCTGAGGAAAATATTAAACGTATTCAATACCAACAAGGTCTCTATGATCCGGGCAGTGGAGAAATTTGCACCAAATATGTTGCACAATCAGCAAGCTCGGTCCTCAGACATCCTTACTATAATTACCCAGGAATAGTTGATCCTGGTATCGAAGACGCTCTGCTGCAACCAGAACCTAAGATTAGGTATCCAGATGATGGGCAAGAACTATACCTTTCCTTATGTAAGGAATCGAATCTACTTGTGATGAATGTTTTTTATCGCCAGTTATTGCAAGATACAATTAATTTAAGCTATTATGGTATAAATCCGAAATCTTTTCGACTTATCGCATTGTCGTTGAAATTCAATAGATACGTTACCGTATTGAATTTAACAGATAACTGGATAAGTCTCGACGGATGTTTTCATCTGGGTGAAATGCTCATAGAAAATATCTCTCTGAAAGAATTAAATTTGTTCGGCTGTAAAATAGGGCCGGAGGGTGCAAGGAGGTTGTTCGCAAACTTACATCTTAATCGTTCACTGCAGAAACTGGATTTGTCTAAAAATCAACTCGGTGATAAAGGCGTAGAACATTTGGCCAAAGCTATATTTCTCGGATCGGATATTACCGAAGTAGTTCTATCCAGAAATGAATTAACTCCAGCAGCTCTTTTGGCTCTAAGTGAAGCTTTTGAAACCAAAAATCAACTGAAGTATCTCGATTTGTCGTGGAATTCCTTCCTCGCACCAAGTGCAGTGTACACATTGTGTCAAAGGTTATCGGAAAATCTTAATTTAAGAGAACTGAATCTTTCTTGGAATTCTCTTGCTGGAAATCTAGTTGGAAGGGGTATAAAGATACTTCTAAAAAATCCAAAAATCAAATATATAGATCTAAGTAACAACAGGTTGTCAACTCCAACCGTCAAGGAGATTCGAGTTAACTTAGCAAAAGCAGTTAGTCTAGTAACTTTAAATCTTTCATATAATCCATATACACCAAATGATGCTTTAGACTTATTATACTGCTTGAAAGAGCGCCAAGTTAAACTGCAGAATTTACTGCTCGATAATGTTATCGTAACAGATGAGTTTATGGAACTACGACAAAGCATACTTTCATTATCATTTAGAAAGAGGGCGACCATTACTCATGGTTACATCCGAAAAATATTCGTTCCGAAAGGCGTCGATATGAGAGAGCTAATTTTGAACAGAATTGACAGTGTATGTACGAAGTCTAAGAAGAGATATATCGATTTTGTGTTAGAAGTCCTAGAGATGTACAAAAAAAGCAAGGAGCCTCTGGATACAAAAATGTTTTCGCGTGAAATGAAAGTCCGTGGCGCGCAGTTGGATGAAGATTTGTTAGGCGAACTTTATAACTTATTCGCCGGTCCACGAACTGAGAAGTCGAGGTCAGTGAACATGACGGCTCTGGTGGATTACTTGGACCGGAAGTGGCCATACCGGAAGCTCCCGCCGACTCCTCCTCCAGAACCGGAACCAGAACCTCAGCCCAAGAAAAAAAAGGGAGGCAAGAAAAAATGATATTTTTAAGAGTTCTTACATTATTTTGTAGGTAGACTTAATTTTAGATAAACTTAATTTGAATTTGTAGTTAGTTTTAATTTTAGATAATCTTAATGTGAATTAAATTTTAAGAATTTTGTTAATCATTTTATTTGGAAGTTTCCCAGGATTTATTTCGGTCGTGAGGTCGGGTATTGTAGAGACGACCGGGGTGATTTACATCGCGAACGCAGCACGCACTGTGCACGTTGTTTTACGTCACGGTTTTTATACGGCACGTCAGTTTATATTAAAGTGGTCCTATTCGCAGTTTATACCTAATATTCATTTTTAAATTATCTTTTGTCAAAATTACAAAATAACTACTGAAAAAATTAATTCGACGGAATTTAGCAATGTCATTTAACAGTATTTTTTACCCGACTACGTCAGAATAACAGGTTATACTTTTTGAGCGTATGTGTGTCTATTAATTGCACGTATCCTACTGTTTGACACACAGAGCAAGGAATGTATCTGTATACAGTGGTTTGACATGATTTTTGGTCTCTACAGTGTGTATAAAACAAGGATGTTTGGTCGTAATCACAATGGTCACAATATTTAACTTGAGTCGCACTATTGAAAGGTGCTATAAATATAGCAAATGTTAGTACAGTTATTTCACTATTCCGTCCCAGATTCCCTTCGCAGCGACAGCGGATGTTGCCGATTATCTGAAACAGGAATGCGCAAAACGTCAAGTAACGAAATTTATTTCCTTCGTAACACACGATCCATGGTCGTTTTAAGACTTGGATGCAAACAACGCGAGACGATAATGAAACAGCGAATCCTCTATTACGTCTATTTACACGGGTCTTATCGAGACGGTTGCATAATGCGTTATTTATTGCCGCGTTCTACTACCACTGAGCTTAATAGAGTGCTCAATGCCATGAGTTCATTCTGAAGCGTTATTTTGTACGATTAAAATGTTTATTTAATTGTTTGGGTCTGAGTTAGGGCTGCGATAATGTAAGCAAATTTATTTATCGGATATTACTTAACTTAAATACGCTCTGTCGTATACGACTGTGTTTATATGAAATTCTAGGTAGAGAAACTAATGTAAGAAGATAATTCATCTTGTTACATTAAAAATATATACGTTTGTATTTATAATTGTTTTACGTTATGCGTTAACCGAGTTCAAATCATGTGTCGATTTTGAAGAAAAATTTAACATTTCTTTCCATTGAAATTCGGTTGCACCAACCGAAGTTCACCGAACAGAGGCAGTACAGATTTGTAACTAACCTTCAACAAATATGAACCTACCATAGTTATGACTGTTCTGTAAATACAATAAGAACCTAAAACAATAATTTTGATAATCCTTTACGTTAACATGGCGTAATGCGAATTAAAGCTTTTCAATCTTCAACCCGTTATGAAAACGATTTTTCTTTTATTCATTTTTTGTCTGAGATTGAGGCACTTTACGCTCAACATCACCTCAGTAATTGAAAACCTTTTACATTCCCATTAAAGGAATAAAATTAAAACCGTGTACCGTCGGAAGCATTCCGCAAATCGGCTCCTGCAAATCGTTTCACAGTAGAATGTAATGATTGGCAATTTTGTTTCCGTTTCACTCGCACGCATGTGTTTAGGCTATATTTGTCCTGCTCATACCGTCTTTTCAACTTAGACCCGTAACCTATAGTTTCACCACCATTATCAGTGCTTATAACGATGGACATTAAAAATAACAACTTGAGCGACTTCGTAATTGAGTGAGGCGACGATCGGTGAGTACATAACATTCTGTTCTAAAAGCTAAAGTATATTGTTCAGCGTTGTTATGAACAGACACAAACAATTTACGCCATGTTTTTTTCATTGCCTTTTAGTAGTTTTAAGTTCTTTTTTTATACACTGCAGTATGTCTATAATTTTAACATGAAAAATACTAGATATTGATTCATATTATAAAACCGGAAATGTTGTATAGGAATAATGTTTATGAGAACTATTAAGATTTCGGCATATAAAAATGGTAGGGGAAATTGATAATCTATGAACAACTCAAATGGAGGTTGTATTAAAATATCAGTGCTTGTTAAATACATATATTTTCATGAATTTTGCACTAGATACCAAAGCAAAAGCGACTAAGCAAGCTAACAAAGGTTACCATAATATTGCCACTACTTTGTTCAGTGTACTAAGGTCATATCGGACCGGCACACGGCACGGCTTCCACGCCGTGAGTGAGTCGCCCGCGGACACGCGCCCTGGCACGGTAGCGTGCGTCACGCAAGCCTCCATGTCGGTTTTATTATTATTTATTGCCACCAATAATCCGCCTAGATAATGTGCTTACCGAAACCGAACGCTCGCGGCTACAGCCCGTGATGTAACATTTCCAGTAATCTACGGGTTAACTTAAACGCATCATTTATTTATGGTAATGAGGGGTTACTATGTGTAACGTCGTTGAAAGCCCTGGTTTGGAATAATGACTTTTATGACTTCTGCACACAAATCAGCGTCGTACTCAATGTACGCAAGAGCATCAGAGGTAGGGTAGAATTTATATGATGTCGTTTTTTGTTAATCTACATAGGATGTACAGTCGTTCATCGTATTTATACAGCTGAATTTGCCTTTAACATGTTAGAATATTTCAAAAAGCTTATGCGATTTTTCCAAAAATTTAATATTTTGTCTTTTATTGTTTCAGGTAATCCTAATGAAATGATGCCTGACGACGAATATTCTATTGTCAACGGGTGAAAAATTCTAAGTATATTTTCGAACAATAAGAATAATTTAAAAAGTCTGTTTCTAAAAACGGATTTCATCTTGCTTTGAATCACCTATGCACTCGTTATACTCGTAGATACCTACCTATTACAAAAACATAAACTGCTCGGTCTAATTCAAAACAACATACGGTCCGCTTTAAAAACTCCATTCTCCCAGCTTGTTTCTATTGAAGATAGCAATCTACAAACACTAACTCTTAGTTAAATGCGCAACAATAAACATTGAGCTATGGTTTCCTGGTAGTAATCAAATACCCTATTATGAATGTACTGAGTTAGAACAGTGAACAGTCGATGGCTATCGTACGAGGCGACAGAAAGTGGAGAGTGCGTGGGTGATGATTAGAATTCGGGCGATGTCTCGACTCAATCATCATAGATGTTTGCACTTTTACTTTCATGGTCTGTGCGTTTCACTCTGTTGCTGTGCCGTTTGTTTACTCATACGCACACATGCACGATGAAGGGTATACGATTACGCACACATACAAGGTGTAACATAATATTATATACTCCATCGAAATGATTGCGACTGAAGTCTGTTTCTATTCTACTGTCTTTTTTCGGTCTGTGATTTTGGTTAATTGTTTAAGGTAGACATACCTAAGAGTAAATAGGTTGTTTCTTGTGGTCCCAATAATTAATTGGAGTAATATGTATTTCCTGTACATGATATGTTTGATGTAGGGTAGGTAATTCATAAGTTAGGTATTCGGGAAACGAACAAATTCAATCGGAAAAGTATATTTCTATAAGTACCTATATTTCTTGGCGTTTCAGTAATTACTCTATGCTCTGTATTTACATAATAATAATAGATGTCTTGATTCGATATAGAATTTATTAAGGTCATTTATTCAATTAATTCATCATTGTGTCGGTCGTTGTCGGATCATTGTTTTGAAGGACATTGAATATTTCAATTGCAAAGCGGTAGGTGACAGTAGTTACTATTAATCCATTTCTGTCCCTCTGGCCTTACAACCCATATGCCACTTTAATGTAAAAAGTACAATCATTTTCATATAAAAAATTTGGTCAAGTACAAGTACCTATAACTTTAAAATCCCATCCCGAAACCGAAAGTAAGAAACTGGTATCCATTTTCGACCAATAAATCAGGGTAAAAAATCAATACTTTACGAGTGGTCGAACCAAAAGTGAATTCAACGTGTTATCTGATGAGATTTTACGCGGCCCCAATAAGGCCGGTCCGGCCAATTTACGGAAACGCTTCGGGCATCGGACGTTTTTTCTTTCAGGTATAATATACACGCGGAGTGGGCGAGCGATGTATGAAGGATTGTGCGCATTATCCGTCCGTGCGGACAACTTACGGACAACACATCGTGTACTTTGAATCTAGCAAAATAACAATTCATTGTGACTTATATTTAAATAAGCATAGGTTTTTGAGTCTTAGGGAACTTAAAATATTACTAATTGATTAATGAGATGCGATATTGCATTTTTCAATCAATTAAACTATTTTTATTTTTAAAGATTCGCGCTCATCAATATTTAACAGTAACCAAATTTTGGAATTAACTGATTTGCTTTTATATTCAAAAGAGAAACAAATTATAATGTAAAAGAAACCAAAAATAGAATCTTTTTTTTCATTGCACAATAATTGAAAATTCCAATCCGGAAACCATAACTGTCGAGGTTTTTCTACGGACGTTTACGTTCAATGAGTCCGGGATAAGCGATGAATAGTGCATTAGCCCCTTAAAATATATTTGAGCAAGGAAGTGAGTAAAAATTAACATAATGTTCAAAAAACTGTATTTTGGCTGAATTTTATTGAAGCAACGCTTAACGAAAATGTAAATTAAATAAATACCTTATCCTTATAATGTAACTCTTTATGAACAATTATAATACCAAATAAAATTTTCTTGCGTCTTATCGTATTGAATTATTGCTATAGTTTGATTTAAAAAAGGAATTGTTTCTTTAAAATTTAATTTCACAACGGTACAAAGTGTCACCGAACTGTCGAAATTTATTTTTTCGTTATCGTTATTGTTTTATCGTTAACGCGTGACATTTCGTTACTGAGATATTTCACCTGCTTTTAAATATAAACACAATAATTGCAATTAATTTCGATTTCACTCGCGTAACAGTTAGTTATTATTTTTGTTCTTATCTTAAACTTAAAACATTACTCAAATATTGTATTATAATTTTGCTGTCAAAATGTAGATTAAGTTAACATCAATTCATAAAGTTTAATATTTGGTACTCTTAAGTGATTAAACTCAATTGTTGTTAACTAGGTCAATAAGTAAAGTTTCAATCAAATCTATTAGTTCTGAAATTCGAATCTAGATTTCAAGCAAGATCTAAAAAGTGGAATAAACAATTATATCTAATAGACATCCTCTCGAAACGTTCGGCAGGCCATGTCGATACGATAATGAGACGATCGTAACGCGATAGCTCGTGACGGTAACGCAGCCTCGTTAGGAGATCATCTTCTAAATGCGATGGAAACACACGGGACGATGTTCTGACAGTACTAAATTTTATTATTCGAGTCTTTAAATAATGGAGAATATCTTGTAAAACATTTGATAAATAAATAAAAAAGTCTTATTAATTAAAACTTAGGGAGATTTTTGCACTTTTAATCGCGTTAATGATATTTTTTGAAATTTGTTGAAAATCAAATGTGTCAGGAATTTTCTGAATATCAAAAAATTATGAACTTTTTAAAAACTTTTAATAGTGATTGAAAGTTAAATACATAGAAATGGATTCTAACTCCATCTTTTCTCACTGCTTTCGGGGTTAAAACTCTTTCTGATTCACCCATAATGTCCTATTTGAATAAAGAATTTGAAATTGGTTCAACACCTATTTTAGCTATGCAAGATGTATGACATCAGCGGCACCGTCCCCGATATGTTCCCGTGTATTTCCCACCCACGTTCCGTATCTGGCACACCTGTTCGCCAGTGTTGACCTTTGAGAGCTGAGCCTCGTCCAACTTAGTGCCGGCAAAAGTAAAAGTTGAGTGTACTTTATCATACGGTCGCAGAACCTTTTACATTCTAGAATTTCGAAAATGACATTTTATTTTAAGTGGAGTTTTTTACGCAGCGGACTGAGTTAGTGGAGTTACAGGGACGTTAGGACCTTGTGGAATAGGTCAGTTGTAGGATGAGTGACCGTTATTAAATATTTAATGCTGTGTCATTTGGTGTTTGGTCTTGACTTGAAATTCATTGTTCTTACGACTTTTCGTCACTGAAAACTTTGTGATTGTAGTAAATGTATTTATGGATTGACACGTTGTATTAGGTACTTAGCAATGGCAGTCAAAATTCGTATTTTTTTTTATTGACAGGTTAACACAAGATTCTTTACAAAAATATTAAAACTTCTTTAAACTGGGTATCAAGCAATGTGTCCAGAATTACCAGCTCAATGCCACCCGCAAACATAGCTGAAGGCAGCAGTGGCCAGTGGGCTAATGAATGGAGATATTTCTCTCGAGAGCCATCTATCACGCCGCTAATTTACTATTGTAAGGTTCCTTAGGCGGTTGTCGGTAGGGTTGCCACAAACTGAATTGTCGTTGTCGACAAATTAATTCTACTAGTCCATCGAAACCTTATGATATTCCTACCTAAAATAAGACTATAAACGTTCAGCTATTTAAGAAAATTCTGTTATTATTATATCGCCCTAATTGAACAATTTTTCTCCACTTTTTAAAAACGTGCC
>LGAG01000157.1:894337-928484 GCA_001278395.1 Lerema accius
GGTTGTCGGTAGGGTTGCCACAAATAGAATTATCGTTGTCGAAAAATTATTTTTATTAGCCCATCTAACCCTTATGATATTCCTAAAATGAGACTATAAACGTTCAGCTATTTAAGAAAATTCTGTTGTTATATAGGAAATTATAACGTCCTAATTTACCATTTTTTTTGCACCTCAAAAAGGTGCCGAAACAAGGTTTTCAAAAAATATTTTTAAATTTGACAGACGATGATTTTTATTTTTTTATGCTAACCACAGAAGGTTTGGTGTTATTATTTCGTTTACATCGCTACAAAACTTTAGTGTATGAATATTTTTCTACCTTTTTTTTTAAAGTAAATATTTTTTTAATAATCTGACAACCCTAGTTCGTTTATCCATGTGTTATGATGTGATTATTACGGCTGTAATGATGTTGAAGCGGTCATGGCCGCGCTTCAACTGTGATCGACGCTTACTGACTTGGTTGTTATTGAGCAATGTGGGAAGATTGCCTGAGCGCCATCGTCTTCCGTGCCTTAGAGGGCACGTTTGTAATTTTCTCTTTGGCTCTTGTTCTGAGTCTCCTATGGGTTATATGAATGATGTAGTAAGTAAAATTTGTTTTCCTTTTTTTTTCGTAATGTAGATTTTCATCTAGGGTTTTGTTGAATAGAAGTGGTAGGTATATTTATAAATTAATAAGTGAAAGTTATAATGGCATACGTGAAAACAATACGTGAACTTTTGCCTGTAGTGCAGGAAGTACAAGTTTGAAATTTGACATAGTTAAAGTTTGCTTTGAGAAGAAGACAGTCCCGTAGACTGACCGTTGTCTTGTCATCTGTCAACTGGGGACACCAAACGTGTCTATTATCCATAATTCATAATAATGAGTATTGGTTAAAATTCGACCGCAGAGAGGATCACCTGGATTGAATCTCAACTTTGGCAGTAAATCGAAGATTCGTAGTACGAGAGCGAGGTGTCCTATCCTATTGCATTTCCTGCTTCAGCAGTTCCATTACGATATGATTGCGTATCGCGATTAGGATGCGCGTGAGTGTTGCACAAAGGCGCCGACGGGCCAGACGAGATAGGGACTCCTGTTCTCAATGACATTGGGGGATTTGTCCTGTTTGTATTGACGATGACAGAAGGGATTTTATGGGTTCAATTTATATTCTCCCAACTAAATAAGCAACCGACGATTTTGACTTTTTGCGTAGTATATTTGGATTTTAAAGTGTCGTCTGACTCTTTTATTATTCATTAGTTAAACAATAGAATTATAAGACGTAACCCATTTACTCTTACGTCTCTCTTTACCACTAAAACTAAAGCAGAATTCGAAAGAGACGCATAATATAAATTCATATTTCGGTCACAAGTGGTCCCATTCTTTATAGTTTACGGTCGCCAAACTCATTGTATGTTATTGTTTCGTACACATAGATAATACTCTATTAGTATATCTATGGTCGTACACATAAAGAGGCACATAGTTTGCGGTCAACAGGTGGCGTGGTGGTCGGGTGAGGACGCCGTGGTCCGGTTTCGACCACGCAGTGTAAACGTTCACTTTATCCAGCCAGGGTTGGAAAAACTGCAATTACCTGTGGTAATGGGTATCGGTTTCATATGACGACGCGACGTGTCTCAGGTTTTTTTTTATTAGTGTATTGTTTGTGATGTTTAGAAATAAAAAAGATAGCGGTGTGTAAGCATTGTGTATAATCCTCTTTCTAATTTCTTATTACGAATTATGCATTATGAAAGCCAATGTATAGGGATTATTTATGAGTATGAAATTAAAACGTAAAATCTGTAAGTTTTTACGAAGGAGATAATTCATCCGATTTTTTAATTCTTTCAGCGCTAGAATTCTAATTTATCATAATAAGACTTAATACTGCTAATTTTATTTTAATTTTACTTATGCAAAGCCAGGCTAGGATGATAGTTAATCATAAAAACTAGTAGTTCTGTTTGTATAAAAACATAAAATGCCTTAGAAAATGTCCTAAATAACCTATCAACATTGTCATCCTTACCAGGATCACTTGGCCGGCCACGTCCGCCCCACTCCCACGGGATAGTCCTATGATCCCGGAATAATATCGTACGGGAAGAACTCCGTTCCGAGAGCCGATTCTAAACGATCCGTTCTACCAAATAGCTTCCGAGTCTTGCAACTGTCTATTACCTACTATGATTGTGTGTATTACAAAACATTTTGATTCTTGAGAAAAAATATGACGTAGGTACCTACACAATTCACAATAATAATTTATTTTTATTGTTATTATTTCGCCTTAAAAGTTGAAGGATCGAACCACAGAACAATCGATTTGTCTTTGCTTCGGGAAAATGCGATTTCAAGTAGGTAGTTTTCGAAGATATGAAAAAAATTATGTTGTCATCTCTTTATCTTATAAAACAAACAGTTTAAGCAGTTAATTTAGTTATAATATCTATCAGTTTTCCACTACATAACACAAATTACGTGTTGAAAGGAATAACAAGTGAAGCTCAATTTACGATGTACTACTTAATTAAAACGAATGACTTGCTTTGACCATTAACGAAGAGCATTAGACAAAATTGCAAACAATTAACTGACGGAGTGGTGTTTGGGATGCGCAAACGCACCTGCGCGCCAAATGTCATTCGAGTGCGCGCACGGCTCACGTATCCGTGTCAGAAGGCATGTTATGTGTACTATCTATTGCGCACGCGCACATATTTTGTAAACATAGTTGTCAGTAGACAATAAGGTTGAATTTACATGAGAGTTTTTAACGTTGTCATTTATATCATTATATGATTTAAAGATATATGGCACTGCATTATGAATCGGTATTTTGTGCAATTATACCTTGTGAAACTATAGGTGTATTATTTGGAAAGTTTAACCAGAATCCAATGCCTAGGTTAGTTGAATTTATTAACCAACTAAACTAACATTGTTGGGGGAGGGGAGTGTTAAACGCCTTTTAAGAAGTTCACTCCCTGCCTCGTGTATGATTGTATGTAATCAATTTTTCTCTTTTTTCTTTCTGATATTTGTTGTCTTCATGTACTGCAACAGACAAGTACCGCAACGCAAGATAAGGATTCTTTTGTTATCACTAAAGTTTGATTGGCGCGATGCTAGGTATTCAATATGAAGTTCCCACGATCATACCGGTGGAACTGAACGAAGGTCGCTCACGATTCGATTGTGAAATAGGTACCTGTTCGCGTTCCTAGCTCGCGTGATGATACCTCTGATATGTTGGATTTTTGTCGTGTTTCATCATTCTTATTGACAATCCTATACATGTAGTTAAAGATCCTCAGGAAAACTGGACTTCAAGAAGTAAGTTCCTTCATGATGTAACTACCATGTCAGTTCTCTAGACAAAATAGTCTAGACCTTCTAGATCTTTACCTATGTCCCTATTACTAAGTTGCCTCTGTTTATTTGTCAGTTTGTCACAGGATTTTTACTGGTACCTTCCTACCTCTATCTGAATTGTAACAGGTTATGTGTTTGAAACTTATGTAAACTGTGTTTACATTTATGGTTTTTGTTTGACCTAAGTAGTTAAGGTGGAATTTCGCAAAGCGGTTCCTTTATATTATTAAATTTTCTAAAGCACACATTGTAAACGCTAAGTATCGATCTGCAAGCCATAACTCTTAACGTGACCAGAAATCGAGCTCGTGCAGCCGCGCCGCTATCAGTCAACCTGGTCGGAGCTTCCTATATTGTTGCCAGTTCATTTATAAAGCGAACCGAACCCGGGCCCTTTATCATAACATCTATACGGCAGTAGTTAGCTACCGAGCGATGAAGACTGCAATCACCGCATGAGTTAGATTCTGCGCTCTTTGTACACTCCATGCACTCGAAAATAAACCTTATTACCATGGCTTAAAGAAAGTTAAACAGCACGCGTAATGACATCCGAAAATGACGCGTATTACAATAACATAAGGTAGACGTGTCGTGCAACTTGTTTAGCTGAAGTAGATGCAATCCTACTAACGACAAGTTCCGCGTGTTATCATTATATTTCGATCGTAATAGCACAAAAACATTTGTTATGCCGGGATGTGTATGTTTTATGGCGAAGGATTGTGTGATCCTCGGGAAGATATTTTTTAATTGCCCAGATCATTTTCTTATGGAAGTCCCTGTAATGGCGTACTTACATTTTACACACTAGACGTACGAGTAGCTGAGAGAATTATGACGCTCTCAATGGAAACTAACACTTTTTGCCTTTTGTTAATTGAGACATAAATTTTTTAGCTTATTCAGCAGAATCGAGCCCAAAAAACTTGTTATTTGTGTAAAACACAATTCAGTCGACAAATCGAAGAATAAATAATTATTTATTCCACAAAATGCTTGTTCTAACCTCTAACAAATATAGGCTCTAAATACAGGGTCATCGCCTTAGTTACACACAATCTATCTCGAAGCGCAGTGGCATTGAAACCAGGGCATGTTAAAAAAAAACAAAAGACGTCCAGGCTTCAATACAGATAAATTTCAATCAAAGAGCAGGTTATAACGAAGGCGGCGCAGTCGAATCTAATCGAGTTTAATGCCTACGGCATTCCACAGCTAATTGTGTGTTACGGTGTGGACAAAGTGGTCTAATCCCGGGTCGTTAATGGCCCGAGCGGGTCGTATTCGACACGGCCAGAGACGGCCGCTTTGTTATTAACATACCCCTTCCGTGTTATAATCGAGGGCGATGGGATATGCATTACACTTGAGAGAAGATAAATTAATGCCTCAGAAGATCTACATAGAAAATTAGCTGCCAAGAATCTTTAAGTACGGTTCAATATTGAAAGGTGTTCCAGATTTAAAGTAAACAAGGATTGACTTAGACTCGGATACCTATAATAAAGCATAAATATGATAGTAAAAGAACAGGCTTGATACAAATGACAATATTTACCAGTAATTGTAGCTAAAATAAATTCCGGGCCTATTGAATGAAAAACTCCGAATTTGATCCCCGGCGGAACTAAAAATTGTACAAATATGTGGCGGATAAGTGATCAAGACCCAGCAGTCGAAAAGATATTATCAGATCCACTTGTACACACACAGTCATATTTTTTGCGCAAGACGTTGATGGATTGCCGATTTCGCAAACCAATATTAAACTAAGAAGTATCAAATGCCACGCAATAATAAATGGGTCGATGAATCAATTCAACACTCACTAATTACAAAATTAGAAGTTTATTGAAATCAATACGTAATTAATATTCCGCGCAGGCGTCAAAATCCGATACAAGTGATGTAACTCGTGAATCATTCTCACGCCCATTGTCTGTTAATTGTTATAAATTACGATTACAATGCAATCTTTATTGACAATATGTGTTATTTATGGCAGTCATTAAGAAGACAAAGTCATAGCAAATTATACAGGACGCTTGCAATATAATATTATGCATAAATGCCCTTTTATAACCAGAAAAAATATAAGGGATCCCTGATAACCGTAAAATTTACATCATCAGACACGCTCATCTTTTAAATTTTCGGTATTATGCATACGTTCAGAGCTAGAGTAATCTCACTCGATGGAGGATTAGAGATGTCTACCAAACTCTTGAACAGAAAGAAGCCTTGCCTGTCTAGGTGGGAGGAATTCAGCATTTTTGGATTACTCGTTGACCTGTTCATTACTTATTGATCTTGTTGATCTGTTACATTTTTATGTCGCAAGCAGGCAAAGGAGTAGACGGATCACGGGATGGTAATGAACATCGGCACTCACGTACTCGTACCTTGGTAACACATTTACCAATCCGTTGATTGCCAAGAGGGAAGCGATAGACACGCTTCTTGAAGGACCCTTTTCCCATAGCATTATAGGAAAACACACAGGTAACCTAATGATAATTGTAAAAGTTCTTCCAAAATATGACATCTAGAGCCTGGACGATATCTTTATGATGTTCTATGTACAATTTCGTTACTTTGTAGCGTCGTCCTATCATAATTTGTGGCAACAGCTGCCTCCTGCAATTACCACGCGCCCTGATCGAGCTATAAATCATCGAAACCAAAAAAGGCCAAGCTACCTCGGAGGACGATGTACGCCCAAACACTGTTTATTATTTAATTTGCATATGCATGCGCAAGCGCAACTGAAAGGAAAATCAACCGGAAACATTGTTTATTGGACGATAATTCACTTTTGCTTGGCTTGTCTCGATCGATTGCTATCGACGTTGGAATACTTTATATACTTTTATTTTTATGTGCCAAAAACTTGGTTCCTTTATTTTGAGGTATACACGAAGAGTTGTAGATTATTTACAGTGAAATGATGATGCCATTACTTAGTAGTTTTAAACGAGTTTATTGGAGTTGTATTATCGATAGTTTATATACGTATGATGACGATGCTCAAAAATAGATAAGATTCATCAAACCGGAATTTTGTAATTTATGCTATTTCATCCACTGACATTTATCTTTGGTCCTTCGAGCCGGATAACTTAACCATAATGCCTAAGCAAGGCAATGGGTTAAAAAAATCGGATATAATTACAATTGACAATACCTAGAAAAGTCTGCTTATCTAGGCAAGTGCAAAATCATGATCCAGGTAATTGGTTTGATACAGCGGTTGGTCTAAACCGTCCATCAGCCGTAATAAGCGAGATGGTCGCCAGGACTCACCGAGCCACGTCGTGCGGTTACACCGGCTACCCAGATCATGTTCCTGGTGCGATGACGCGCCTCACTTTTTTCTTCATTTTTCCTCACTTGCATCACTGTGAAAGAATTCACAACAGAGTAGCTATTGGTATTGCAATTAATGTTTTAATAATCAATAAACACAGCAAATCTGTGAAACCTGCTAGGCTAAACCTTACTAACTTCTTGCTGGGGTTAGCTACCAAATTACGTGACGTGTGCCGGTTGGAGGCTTAAGAACCTGCATATCCTTTTTATCAGTTCTTTCTTGGCTTACCAGCCAAGGAATACCGGATAGGAGTTACCACTCATCCTTGATAATTTCTGTGGTCTATAACATTCTTCAAGCTAAACCTCAGGTTATTTTCACGAGAGTAGAATAATCATCTGACACAAATGTTGATTAAGGACTACGGTGAGAGATATAAAAGATTGTTAGGCATCGCTGATCACACCCGTTTTGTCAAGTACAGATAAAACGAATCTTTTAGAATAATGTTCCGAGTTGGTCGTGTTGACATAACATCTCGTTATCGGTGAAACAAGTGCCTTAACCCATCGCTTGCGGTCGTCAGAGGAAGTTTCGAATGCGTGGCTCCTTTAACGTATAATGTACAAGAATGCGGTTTTTCATATGGATTGCTGTTCCCATGTGTCCGCCGAGCTTAGTGGGTACTTATGTTTTTTAATTCTATTTCGCGGCGAATTTACTTTTTTATTAACCCTCGACAGGCTTCTCGGAACCAATTGCGGTGTAAAACGCCTCTTAATGTATTAAGCAAATGTAACATTATAATTTCAATAATCGCCCGCTGTAATGGACAGAAATTGCTCCGCGCTGGCAGGAACCTGTCATACGTAATTTGTTCTACGTAGAGTTTTAAATGGTCTTGTATAAAAATAAACGTTTGTGTAGTTTATTGAGCTGCTAAGCTGTCGGTAAGGACCAGATTCATGGTTTCATTTCTATATTAAAATTTTCTCACAAACGCATTGTTACTCGTAAAAGTTAACGTTGAAAATTTATCAATGCAAAATGATTATACTTATTGTCACTGACCTCTTGTTTTAAGTTCAATTAAAGTTCGAAATTGGGTGTAACTTAATTTCGCTTTTTCTAAATCGTAATAAAAAATAAAACAGCGTTTTTATGAATACCTAAATTTACAATCCCCCGATAAATCATTAACAACCTAAATCCATTGAAGTCTAATAGGAAGATGGAGCGAAATGGTGCAAACTTTAATTGTTGTAGTCCCAGCAGTGGGGCCACAATGGCTGGTACCATTATCAGTGACGCAACCAATACGCGTGCGCCATCATCACGCACGAGCGCCCCCTGCACTGCGAACTGCTGATAATTATCATCGGGCCGCTGGAATCAATCATTGTGGACCTTTCTAATGGCTGGCAACTACGGAGGCCCATAGAACGTATATCGAACAGAACTGAATAGCCAACACTTGGTTATAGTAGGCTTTGAGCTTTTAATAAGTTCGTGAGCTTTCCAAATATAAGGCGTTTGACGTCAGATAACGTTGTTGACGAGCGTCATCTAGAAGTACTGTACAGTAATCATCGAGAAGGTAAAAAGTAGATTTGATCTTCGTTTCTTTATAGCTAGCAAGGTTTCATATTTGTACCTGGTGTTCTTTGGCGTTGGGGACCCTTAATAATATTTATTTCGGATGAAATCTATACTTTATTGAAATTATTTAAATATGACAGATACTTGATAATGGAAAAATTCGTACAATTCTGTCGCCCTCAATCCTGATGGGCAATTCTGAAGATCGTAATTTCATCACCATTTAATTGATCATAACATCCAATAGAAAGACTGGTGCAAATAATGTGTGAGACATTTCTACCTCGTCATAACGCCTCCAACAAACTGTATCAACTTCTAATATGTTTCATAAATGGATCGTGCGTTGGCTAATTTGAATGGACATTCAGTTGACACACCAGCGGGGTTCATGAACTCTAGGTGCGGTTGGTAAAGAACGACTAATTGCCGTTTCTAGGGCCACTGGGGTCAAATGTCATGTTTCATATTTGAATTTCCGAGCTTGGTTAGTACGGCGTCGTAGTGTTTTGCAAACTTAAGGCTCCTAGGAAGTCTTTTTAGGTAATAGTTAGCATCAACTCGTATTAGGGCGTAAAGTACCCATAGGTAGCGAAGCTTTTAATAGCAGAACTGTCATACAAAACTAGTCGCCTTACTTACCTTTTACATTGCTTACTGTACTATACGGACTGACTGCATTAAGTATACCTAAACCTACAGAAAGTAAAATTTAAACCGGTTTCCGAGCTTGGACTTGTATGTACACAGTAATATTTTAAACTATTTATTGTCCCTACGTTAAACGACCACGTGTAGTAACATAAACAAATCGTCTTAAAAATAAACAAAGACAGCATCGTATCGCACGATAATCGATTGGATCCATTAGGATCACATTATCATAAATAACGCCGCGTTGTCCAACATTCGGGACTCCCGACTGGCCCGACTGACCCGACTGTACGACTGTCCCGACCCGCTCAACCGACTGGGAGGTCTAGGTCGGGACAGATATGGTACGGAATGGTGCACTCAGACTGACCACTGTTTTTTTATGGTTTAGTTACTACTACGTGACACACAAGAATGCGCATTTTCATACCGAGAACAGAAATGAAAATCCATCATTTTTGATTTCTGAAAGTTGTATCTTTTTCTTAAATAGCTGTTCGATTTGGTATCTGTTGTTCCCTACAGGTCGTTAAAATTGATAGTTTTTGACATCAATGCGTATTAGGGACATAAAAGTGTGCAATTTTGGTTTGATATACCAGATACACTTTCCTCACTATTAGGCGTTGTTAAATTACTGTCAAATTCTGAATGCGATGCCTTTTCGCCATGTAGATACTTCTGTAAATTAATAAATGTATCTTCTTCTCTGTAGCATCTAAACATTACTTGTAATTGTTGTAATATTACAATAGTTACATGCTTTCTGGTTTCTGGCAAGTGTGAGGTAGGTCTAAACACGCTCGCCCGGCCACCGATGCTATCTAATAAGCATTCTTACAGGACAGGGGTCATTTTTAACTGACGGTGGTATGACCGTCATTATTAAACTAACCTTCGGGCTCAGACAGTCACGTTATAGAAAATTTTGATGGTTTTAAATATTCAAGGCATGTTGTCGTATTCACATTACAAACTGATATTAGTTTACTTACCTATATTGTCAAAACTATTATCATTAAATTTTTATTGAAGTACTTTCTACGTTCTTTACACAGTTCTGGGTTTAACAATTTCGTTACATTTCAACTTTTAACAACAGAGAAGACTACTGTACCTAGTGCATGGGTATGAGTAGTAGTGCTTTTCTGCTATTTATTATGGCAAGTAATTTGAACGTGAGCTCCACTAGTAAGTAACGATTTTAAAAACAGTTTGCTTAATCCTATGCTTATAGAGGTATTGTGTTTTGTTCAACAACTGTTACTCAGTGTTAATGTGAAGCATATTCAGTTTCATATTTTTTTTTCCTTATATCAGATTTTGACCGCAGTATTTGAATGATGAATAATAAAAACACCAATCATTTCACAAAAAAACTCCCGGCTTGATCTTTTGACACGGGATTAATGCGTTACGTCAAGCCATCATTTCTTACCCACCCTTCCATTACCGAATGTCGTTCATAAAAACTTGGAAATATATTCACGAGTTCACGATGGCCAAAAAGTTAACCACAAGCGTACAGGTGATGTATGTTCGTTCGTCTTCTGCATCGAGTGAAATAACATTGTCTAATTGTACAGACATTTAAATTAGTTTCCAAAAAGTAAACACGAAATGATCCGACGCATAGCTGGTCGCCCTTTTTGTTGTCTCGTTTATATCCGTATCTCGTTTGATTGATGGCTCCGGCTCCGAGCGGGGGCCCATCTTTAATGGACTTCTGACGTTGATTTAATAAAAACCCTTCATTACACCATCAAAAGATGTCAGGGTCAAGCTCGCTCGGTCCCGAACCAGACAACTGATACGCCGTAATTATTCAAGACTAGCTTCAAATTAAATTGTGAAGCCTAGGGGCACTGTGTCTATGTTGTCTTCGTATATTCTATCCTGCGATATACGATAGATCTTACAAACTATCGGCATAGATTCTGACAACTGGAGTACCTACTGGGACGGAAGAATATTAAAAGAAAATCGCGCACAAATAAGTCTTGATAAAATATCAACAGCCCTGATAAGCTGTGAGAAAATTTCTGCACAGTTGCCAAGATGTCTCAGTAAACGGCCGTTTTGAAATAATTACGTATAATATTGCCAAAATGTTACACGCGCGCGCACTTCGGTAGCCGCGTTGTTTCCATAAAAACCGCGTCTTTTCTGCTTAGTCCTTCGATGGTTAAAAACTCTACAAGGTCCTTAATAAAGGCGTACTTTATTTAGTCGATTTTAGCTTCCGAAATGATGGGTTCCTTCGCACTTGGCGCAATCATTGGGGAACAATTTGAATACGGTCTTCGTATCTTCTTGCTCGTCCTTTTTACGCGACATGGGGTTGTTAACACTGGAATTATTCTGAGAAACCTTAAGCTTTAATTAGAGGCGTTGCACCTTAAAACAGTGTTGTTTTTTTACGAAAATATTTGGCCGTCTCGACGTTTGCGTGTTTGTCCGGAGTCGCTGTGTATTTTCGGCTGGCGTGGCCCATTATTTGGTGAACGCTTTGTGTTATTAGAGCCAACAGTACAACTTGTCGTTTTAAGTGGACCGCTGAGCAAAGAGTGGATTCTATTGAGGTGTTTATGCCAAAACATTGAGAAATACTAATAAATTTACGTGCAGGAATTTCGACGCTCGCTATGTAAACCTTTGGCTGGTGGAAATACAAATATTTAAAGTCCTAAGATTTATGTACGCGTGGGTTTCGGCACTACGTTGCAATTAAGTAGAAATCTTTGTAAAAAGTAGGGCAATTTCAGAAGAACAATGCCTAAGAATAGGACCTATTACATTTTGACCGCTGGTGTCGTAACATCAACCCACTTGTAGTGAAATATCAGCTTCGACACGTTCGCTGTATAATTACAGGCTGTGCGAGCGAAAACAATGGAATAAACTTTTTAATCAATCGATTGTTGAGGTGAGGTCGGCTGTCTGCCCGTTGATTTTGGCAGCGAGCGTCTACCGGTGTGGCTAACTTGGTGCTCGAAGGCTCGGTACTGCTTATACCTGACTAAGCCAAAACAAGGGTTAATATTTTTGAACGTATGTTTGTCTTTTTCTTATTAACTGATTATCGTCGATTAATAAATAAATCATTTTTATAAATTAGTGACAAAGTCGGACTCAAGTGTTACGAAATCTGTTTATAAAGTTAGGTACAGCTAATTCAATGATTTACTAACATCTTTACCATTTAAAAAATAATGTATCAATCACGAAAAAATGCAATAAACATTCTTCAAATTAACTTATCAATTGCAATCAGCCACGACAGGGCCGTTCGCGGAGTAAACGGCAACAAAACGTTCGAGGTTGAACCTGTTATTAAAAAAACATTTACTGTTGATTTCTCACGCTGAAACTCCTAGAGAATACAAGTCAATCAATCACTCTCCACGTGCGCTGGCCGCCGAATTTGACATTTGCATCGCTTTGTTTGCGTCATGTCGCAAATGGCGACGTAACAAGCGAACGCGGAATGGACGCGACAGGCGTTGCTTGACGCGATAGCAGGATAACAGACAGTATGATAAGATTTTGAATCAAATATTATCCCATTTTCTGACTTACTGACACTATTGTAGGTGCAACACAGCTTATTGAATAAAACATTTGCTGTTTTAAGGAATATCCTATCAATGCGTTAAATCGCTAATGTAGGTAGGTACGTAACAAAAATGATTATGTTACATACAAATAAAAAGTACTTAGTTATATTTTTTGTAATGTATAGATTTGGTATCATCTTTACCGTCTTTCAAACTGCTATAACTGAAGTTACACCCTCACTTTCAAGTGTAAAGCGCGGGGTCACCACAAGGGGTCACCCACACGCCACAGATTACTTAATATTCACTTCTCACAGACATCAAACCATACCAGCCTCGACGTCTTTATCCGACGTCTGCACTGTTCGTGTTCTGTCAGGGTTTGAGTAATAGATAATAATTTCGTTCGTGGCTCAGTTACGAAACGTCGTGAAATATTCTGAGTAATTTAACAAATTGTTCTCTTTTTAGAACACTGTTTGCTATTGTTTTGTTTGAAGTGTAAGTAAGTAATGGAGATTTCGTTATTGTTTCAGGTGAGATACGAGCAAATTGACTTGCGACGTATAGTAATCAGCTGTGGTGGATTTTGGTAAAGTGATATAAGGGTCCTTTAGACATAGAATACTTGTGAATCTTTAAGGTAACGACCGCGTTATGTGCCGGATATCCTCGGATTTATAGGCGAAATTCCGAGATGATTTAGTCACTCTGTTAAGGCCATATGAGATTATTGTGATCCGGATATTAATCATAAATGTACCGCAGTTAGTACATAGTAGTAGTTGTAGAGTCAGTGGCAATTCTTTGAAGTTTTATTAAGGTGCCAGTTTTCCCTGTAATTTTGTAAGGTGGTTTAGTATGAGTACACTAAATGGGTAATATACATCTTAAGCCCAAGTAAGAAATGTACCTACTCTAAGATAGTGAGGAGTTCTACACTAGTGTCTAGATTGTAACTGCAATAATTTCACCACACGATGACGTCATTAAACCTCCGAGCCTCCGATCGACACATGTAATTGTTGACCGTTGACTCAACGCGTCAGGATCTCACCGCATCGTGTTTAAATCAAAGCTGTGGTTAGGTTTATGAACTTTCAATATTTGGTACAACACTGTTTGTGCAGCCATTAACAGTTAGAACGAGATATTTAACGATATTTGCTTTGATGTGTTATTTGCATTAGAAACTAGTGGCTAAGTCCTGTTTAGATAGTCATATAACAGGCGAACTTTACTTTTTTACTATCATATTTTGTAGTAACTACCGTGTAGTTTTCTCGACTTAAAGTCATGGCTGTCGACTCGATAGTATATACATTATAGATTATTTTATTTTGTTATTGTGTTTATTCGAACCAAGTTTTTTAAAAGCTGGTAAGTTTTAAAACTTTGAACTATGCTCTATAAGCTCAGGAATAAGATTAGTATTAACTTAAACAAATGCATGACTTTTAACACAATTATTAGCTGTTAAGAGAACCGTAATAAAAAAAAAACAAAAAATCCCCTGTATTATTATTGTAATTATTTTAATACGAGTGGTGTTGAAACCCACGGATGAGTGTGCAGGCCGATGACCGAGACCTTCGTGACTAGATTAATTACAGAGTGATGACCACGCTGACGCTGACTCTGACGCTGATGGCTGACCATGTATCATCTCATCGTCATCCGGCTCTCGAGAGATTTGTGTAGTATAAGTATAGGATAGTATAAAGTAGTATGGTGTAGCTTTTGAGGCTTGCATATGCTAGGAAAATTATCAGCATACGTCATTGATCAGCAAAAAAAATTTATATGGTATTAAAAGAAATTTAGTAACAGACCTTCCTATTTCAATTCCAGTTTTTTTTTTCTCAGGATCGTCATCGCGGAACTTTACTAATGACGTTTTAATTCGTTCACATGTTTTAATATTCGAAGAACTGTTTCACTATTGTTTCTGATGAGCCACTTAGCAATTATGAATTACGAAATTGTCGCTCATTTTAAGAGGTCGTCCTAGATTCTTTATTACCTATGTGTATAACATGGACATTGGGCATACATATATACGCTGAAAAAAACTCTTTTTCTTGGACAGTTAGGTAAAAAAAGTTTTGCCTAATTAACCACTGATAAAATCTAGTGAATTCTCGCAAACAGCCCACTTTGTACGTGAAAAGCTTTCCCCAGAAACAAGCAAACGAATCCTGTAAATAAAAGCGCAATTAGTTCGCAGAATTACATGTTCGAGGATCGCAACATCGCTCGTACACTGATGGATCGTAAGATCGTAACACTCGAGAACAATTCGTTAACGCTCGGGACGGGGTGTCGCGACAATGGATCACTAATTAACACTGATGGATCACGGCACCGATCACCGAGCGATGGCAGCGCCCCCAACGCCGCGTTGACGCGACGAATAGGTACAGCGATGGGAAATAATCCTGTATTATTGGCGTGGAAGTAGCATGATAGTGCGATGAATAGTCTTTTGCGTCAGTCGTAGTTATGTTATTAGATTATGTTGAATTGTTTTTGAGTGAAACATATCCAAAATCCGTTTACTTACTGTGAAATATAAACTTATAAATGATAGAATATACGAGTATGTAGTATGGAAAAATATTCTATGCAATGACTCAATTCTATTTAATACTTTTTTTATAGTCACTTACTAGGATTTTTTTTGTGCCCTAATAAATGACTCATGTAGGTTTTTTATTGAAGTTTAAGAAAATAACAGCGTGATTATGAATACAATACGTGGCTACGGGACAATAATATCCGCTCGTAGAACACAATGATCCCCAAATGGGACATAAAAAAATGTTAGATATAAACAGACTTTTGTTTTTTTAGGCTCTCAACACTGACAGACAAGCGTATCTATTAATTTCAATCTGATTTATCGATGACCCACGAAGCTTGCATAACGATTATTTAATAAAGGTAACAATGAATCAATTAGCTAATATCTCGCCCCCCGCCGGCCAGCGACCAACGACCGACGACCCACGCACAACTGATAGGCGATAACGTAACGTACTCGTGCATCGATTAAATTAAATGCGAATTAATGTCGGAGTGATTTATCTTAACCACAATAGACAGGTGTACATGTGAAATGAAGCGCGATGTATGGATCATCGACAGCAAATCGGTATTTCGAAATGGCAATCGATGTTTGTCTATAAAAACCTGTGTTGAAATTTTGTGGCTCCGAATTGTAGAATCGATACATTATGTCAAGTACATTCGCCAACACAATGTGTATTTAATAATTCCGTTAATGAAACAAAGAAATTATGTTAATGACAAACAAATCGAAGTCTCAATTTGAACTTAACTCAGACAGTATTTCACTAAAGTTGAGTAAGTAGTTTCGGGTTAATACTGAAATTTTTAGGACCGATACAGGTTCTCATCATTAGGTAACTATTTCTAATCACCATGCCAAGTGATAAAACTTTCATCTTCGGGCCTACTGTCTGAGAGTGATAATTAAAACCTGTATAACGACTCAAGAAAGCCGCAACTCGTATAATTTCCAACAGAATTATGTGAAAAACTCTCATTTTTCCAACCCAAAGCGACTTTCGATTTTCGATATCTGCATTGTTTGAAACAATTGGCTGATATGTTCCCGCCGATATTAATTATTCTGTTGTGTGAAATGTGCCTTTATCGGTCAATTAAAAAAATGGCGCGCTGCGACAATGCCGTGCGTGTGCCATTCCATTCATTCTAATCGTAATTTTCAATATTACAATCATTCATTCATTCATTAATGAGGCTATTGTTTTCGTTTTTTTTTATGAGCTTACATGGCTATTAGAAGTGGCCAATATTTACTTATTACGGGATCAGATCGACAATATACCAACATTTTATTCGCTAATACGTATATTCGGATTTTTCGAACACTAATTTTGTCTGAGTTTAAGAGAGTTCTTTAAGTAGTTGAGTAGTAATCGCCATGGGTAGGAATTTCAAATAATAGTAATAGAGACCCATTCTCTACACTAAGCAATTCAATACTCAATTAAAAAAAATATATAGTTCATAAAATTATTTTATACCTCGAAATTATTTTAGTCATGATTTTTATTACAATTTGAATGTAATATTCAATTACCAAATCATATTTTTCTGCCAATCAAGTCTAGCAAAAAAGCAGTAATTTCAATTCTCCGTGTTCATCGGTTCATTAGAAGATTGTGTAGTTTATTATTTTTATTTTTGCGAAATAATGAGTAGGTAATCATTTTAACGGTCTCACAAGACCCAATATGCGACCTCTTTGTACGGCACGATAATTATTTTAATACGCACAGAAACACGGGCGCACTTTCACTTAGATTTGCATTTTCCTCCTGCAAATAGTCGAGTGCACTCATAGTTTTTGCGACGTGAACAATGCCGCAACACAATGGTGTTGCCATATAAATAGACGGAGATAAGTGGTCCAGGCCACAGATAACCTACAGAAACCGTTACAGAGAATCGATAATTTTAATAATAGTCGCAATAACTGCGATATTTTCATTTTAATCGCTATGTTAATTCGATTGCTGTGTTCCATTTAAATAAGCTTAAGTATTGACGGTTGCATGACTTTCCTCTTTAGCTACATGATAGGGCTGCTGTCAACCAAATTGCTGTCCCTGAACAGAAATTTCTCAGATCCCGGACGGACCTTTGAGAAATTTTGCTTTTTCCTTAGAGATGTTTCAATAAAAAATTGTGCATTAGAAAAAATTAAAAATATGTCGGGATTTTCCCGAAAGCATTAAAAAAAATTGTCCGACTGTCTTCCACGTGTCCACTAAACTTTTTTAAAACAAATCCGGGGATTTAAGATTGGTTGGCAGCCCTACATGATTATAAACATTCAGTTCAATTACAACAAAATAAAACGGCTTACGTCACGGGCACGAAGAATTCAAATCTCATTATCAATTTATACCAAGGATACCTCATTAAGATTAACGACTGGCATAAATAACTTTATATCATTGCCACTAATTGACAATGCGGTGTTGCCGCCGAAAAAAGAAGCATGTAATTCGAAAAAGGAACCGGCGGATGTATCTAAGTAGCCGGTATTTGGCCAGGGATCGTGGCCGTCATTAGGGGAATTCGATCGCCTAATCACTCGTTCGGATCACAGTTACTGGCGCGAGCCGAGCTCGCATGATCCAATCGGCCGATATCGGCACGTGCGTTCGAATCGGAACATCGCATCCGTCTAGTATAGGAATTTTATTGAAGCCGATTCACGGAATGTTTCGCGAGTTAGTGCTTTAGAAACTGATCGCTTAGATATTTACGTACCATTGAAGACACACGCTGATTACGCTAAGAGATCGTAAATAGATTGATCCGACTGCTAAACCATTATTATCTTTCTCTAATCGACTTTTATTAACACTATCGTCGAAGATATCTATTAGTATAAACCAATTACGACTACTATTCAAGGGCCGAGTACACACTCTTCAATGAATGTGGATGCTGGCATATAAGCTCATAAAATGTCTGCAGGGGCAACTTTCAAACTGATTGGCACTGTTATTGTAATTAGCGTGTTTTCTGCAATTGATTAAACCTATAAAGGAAAGCAACTCGATGAAATGTTAACTATAATTTCTCCACAGTGTTCTCAAAGTTGTAATAAGTTTACGATCGTGCACTTCACCTACATATATGAATAACTACCATTCTAAAGGTCTTGTTACGCAATAAAACAGCCCATAAGTTAGGGTTAAATTTTCATCATCAACTCGACAATGTAAGTCACACTTGCTGGAAAGACATCTGCGTATATATCTGTATATAATCTTTTACGCTATCCGTAGTTGTTTACTCATAAACAGATAGGCTGCGGCGTGTTATTACTCTTGTTTATAATACGTATAACGTTGTGGTTTTTCTCCTCTGTAAATAGATACAAGGAATTGGATCCGCGGATAACAATGTTGGCTCCGGGCTAGTAGCTCGCGCTATCCCATTACCGACGGGTGGCCGACTTTCTCGTCGCCACTGTTCGTTGACGGGTGTCCTCCACAATACTGCCTGAAACACTATTATAATAGACCCTCTAGAGCTCAGGTTCTCAGACTTAGTTTGCTAGCTTTAAGAATTAGTTAATTTCTAGCAAGCCCTTAAATTACTTAAGGTGAATATATATACCTCATATTATGTTTTATTGCTTCCCCATATCAAAACACTATATTCCTATGTTTTTACGAAAAGACTGCTATCTAACGATTACAAGAACAACAATCAAAAGGTGAACATGTCTTCCGAAGGACGAAAATAATCGAGCACCTTCATCTTTTCAGCTATCGATCACACATTTGTCCGCGACTTTGTACATACTGTACATAGACTTGATTTACTATTTAGGGGGTCGTTAGTAATTAGGTACGGAACGCAATTTTGAGGGAGGAGGGGTCTTGTAAAATGTTATAATGCGTTACATTGGGGAAAGGAGGGTCAAAAATCTTCAAAAATTGCGTTACGATATACTTGAACGCTCGACGAAACATTCTAAGTTGGATAAACAAGCAAAACGTTCGGTTTTAATAGCATGATATCTTTAGCTCTCAACTAGCACCGGGCAGTTAGCAACCGGATAACATTTTACCACGATCACTGGCGGCCATTATTATGTAAGTGTGAACTGTCGGTCTGTCCATCTGTGTATTGCTCAATCACGGTGCGAAACGAATGAACACGGAACGGTTTAACACGTGCTTTGTTTAGGACGAGTTGACAAGACGTAAACAAAATGCTGTGTGATGTCTTAGTCAGGTTTTAGTTTGATTTCAGTTAGTTCATACGCCTGTATATTAATCCTTGGCTAGTTAGTGTTACACCAATAATCCCAAAGTACCACGATCTTATTCTTATATCATGAAATCTTTTGTTTTTCATAAGGAATTATGGAGTCATAATTTAAAACTATACTTATAATTTTTCTAAGGTCTTTGAAACAATGCTTCTTTATACGAACACAATACTTGGCGAAACATTTGGCATATTATGCCATTTGTTTTTATTGTCTAGTGTTGGTGCGTGATGCCACCTTTACCAAGTAGTGTTTGTAATATTAAATTAATTTTACTTTGCTGTGGACTATATTTAATATTTTGCTCTGCACAATATCAGGAAGCAAAAAATTACAATGCAGCCACAAACCAATAACGCGTTTACACAACACGATTCGTTTGAAAAACTGCTTCCAATTTTTCGGTCTCAAAGAACTAAATACAATATTGATTATTACACAACATATTATTATTATTATTCAAAAGGAAGACGTAACGTAAATAGATATTGTAATGATGCGGTTAACAAATGAGCACTCACAAAAAGTATGGTTAGATTAGATACCTTTACATAATACCTGTAAAAACTAACTAGGAATTGGTCTTTGAATCTATATTATCTACTTATTGTTGTTAGTTCGTTCTTGTCATTGTGTTGTAATCATCGATCAGCAATCATTATCCGTGATCCAATGAAAGAAATAAGATTACAAATTACAATAGCTGCAGTTTAGATGAACTAAAAACACGCTTCTGTTGCAATGTTAACTAGAATTAACCCTAATTCTTTTTAATGTTTACCTGAATTTTAGTTTTCATTTTTGTTACGTTTATTATAAATATTGTTACCTCGAAGGATTTGTATTCTAGTTAGTTAGATTTATATTTAGTTTCAAATATGTATGAAATTTTGATGATTTCAACAAGTAAAAATAATTATTTAAGAATTTTCCACAGGTCAAGTTAAAAATGAATGTGTTTTCTTGCTAACTGTACTTAGCCAGTTATCCTCAACCTATCAAACGATGTCCAATTCCGCCGATAGCAATTAAACTTAATGGGTTAATTGGGGTGGTATTGTCGTAGGTGAGAACAGCTATGTCGACACAGATAGTCATCTCGCTTGCACACGTGAAAGTGTCGTTTTCCATCCTTATCACATCCGCTAATCCGGCGGATATACGAGTACAGACACATTCGAATGAATGACATTTCCGAGCGTTCGAGGTGCGGTATTGTTAATTGGGTGAGTAATGAGTCATTTGCATATGAAAATGTGTTTTAACGAGTTTAGAAACCAGTTTGGTAAAAGCATCGTGTGCCTTCAGATTCGAATCGTAATCGTATCTCGTTGACTTTTGAAGATAGTCTTTTAGAAGTTTCATAGTGATTACAGTTAGTTCATACCTACAAGTTTATGAAATGTATTATAAATGTTGTCAAGTTATATCGGAGGCCTTCAGGCGGAATTAGAACTTCTAATAGGTACTTGATTTGGTCACTAACCCCTTCATTAATACGCATAGAACAATGTGGCTAAGTATGTTCTAAGTCTCTTCAGTAAATTAAGGACCGAATAGATCACTTGACGAACGACAAAAATTGCAACATACCTAAATAACATTACAAAAAAATAAAAATTTACAAAATGTACCTTAAGACTCTCTTTCCAGTAATAGTCGGTCATTAATGGGTTGCGACAATAAACGATTCATGCTAAATAAATTATTTGCGAAATAAATACATTATAATGTAGCACTCGAGGCGCTTCGCCATTACGATATTATGACAGGAAAGGTCAACGAAGTGTGTTAATAAGTGGTCGACACTTCCCGGGTTTGTATAAGTCATTTAAATGCTTTATTAAGTTAATTTAAGATTGCTTCATAATTATTTCATTCTTGACGTATTGGTTTTTAACTGGAAGCGGACGGGGTTAGCCGGGGTTAAGGTTGACTAGCTAAACCGGGTAAGTGTGTGTCGGGCCAAGCGTATTGGGTTCTGTAGCTGCCTTATTATCTGAATCCCCTAGAAGGAGGGTAATGTATTTTAAGCGTTGCCGTTTACTATTCCACGACCCCGTAGCCTAGTTGGTAGTGACCCTGCCTGCGAAGCGAGGGGTCCCGGGTTCGATTACCGGCCGGGGCAGATATTTATGTGACAGATAAATGTTTGTTCTCGGGTCATGGGTGTTAATGACGTGTTATTTGTGTTGTCCACGCCACCCGCGACACAGGGAATCCTACTGCGGGGGTATGAGTCTGTTAGCGTTTATTTATTATTTATTTACGTCCATTTGTTTTGCACGCTCTACAACTAAAAAGGCTTGACGGATATGAGGTGTTAATTAATTACTTTATTGCAACTTAAGTTGCATGATTTCCTTTCTACTTTTTTTATTGTACCTTAAGTAGCATTGATGTAATTTTTTTTTCACTAAAATTTAATTTAATTTTATCTTTTAGTTTTTGGGCCTTCTGTCATTAATTTATTTTAACTCAAAATTTTCATAATGTGTCTCAACTAAGTTTCGAATGGACAATGATAAAATTGTACCTAGTTGAGTACCTACAAACACGGAACACTAAAAACCGAATGCAACATTCAAATATAATCTCCGAAGATCCTGCGGACGCAACTGGCATTTAACTATAAAGTATAAGCGGCACAGATATTTCCCCACGATAACGGATTCGGTTGCGAAACGAACTCGACTCGAATGCGGATCGAGCGGTCATCTTTGTTTACCTAATTGATGGCAATTAGACAATTGTTCGTGTGTTCCCACGCCGGTGTGTGGACCACTTTTACTTTATAATAAATACCGTTTTTGCGCATGCGTGTGGCAGAGGTAATCGTACTGCCGATGCAATTAAAAATTTATAAGTTACTGTTGAGGTTTTTCTTTCGTTTCTATTCTCATGGTTGTAACTTGTATGTAATTTTATTGTTTCTCTATTTTGTAATCGTTTATTCTACAATTTAATAATATGAAGGGAAGTTGGAATTACGCATGAAAATGACAGGCACGAAAATTACAACCATCGACTCGAATACTCCTCACTCTACTCGATCACAAATCAATTTTGCCCTATCTGGGCATTGAACCTGAACCTATGAAACAAATTATATAAGATGTTTTTTAAGTCCTGCAATATCACCTAGTACGCCTAAACTAGTCTAGACTGCAAGTCTACTCAAAACGACGACACTCGCTGTCAGCGTAGGTTATGTTGCGACACACGACACTTACGAACAATGAGCTCCGGACAGCCTTGGTTTCTATTATTTTACATCGAAACTAGGAGACCTAGCAGATGTTGTTATAAGTTTGTTTGACTCCTAGTTGTCCATATCATATACTAATCCTAAATATTCATGCACCTTTAGTAAATGCTCATCGTTTCGGACAACTTTAACTTTGGCTTTGAATCACTTCAATAACTCTAATATCCAAGCTGGCCTTTTGAACTTGTATGGCGACCATAGAGCCACTTGCCAACCAATTGTGATTGTAAATACTCGGTCACTGAGAGACACTAAATATAAAATGTTTATTAAGATTTCGTCCAGCTGTTGAGGAGTTCATTGTCAATACGTGCGTTTATCAGGTCACTAGGTTTATATATATAACTCTTATCCCCACAAAGGGAGGAGCCGCCTGTGATTACAGTGATCAGCGTGGCGAGAGCTTAATGAATGCTGTATGGATTACATTGTTTCGCCTCGTTTGTATGCAAATCTATTCCAGATTTGAGATTGGAACGGCTGTTCTTCTCAAATCCTCGCCCACTACTGTGTGTCGTGAGGCCAGGGTTGCCATGGATACGGCTCGCTTTCAGGATATAATAAGTAACTTAAAATAAGGTCATCCCTCTAAAGTCATCAATGAATTAAAAATAATAGATATTTTTACGTTATTCTAAATCAGTTAATGATACGTCACTTTTTGCATGTGTAATATTAGAACGACGTTGTATTTCAACTTATGTCAGTAATTTCTTTGAGCAACGCCTTCAATGGCCACAATAAAAAATAAACCTATCGTTACTTAGCATCATTTTCTGAAATACACTTTATAGGTACTACTGTAAGCTAATGATAATCCTATATTTATTTTTGTACACAAAAATATTTATCTACTTAATAACTTAATATAAGGGAATAATTTGTACAAAGATACAATTTATTTCTATGAGAAGTTTATATAGCAATGTTGAGAGGTGATAGTCATAGTGCTTGTTCAGTTTATATTAATAGAACCAATTTATTTATTTATTTATTTACCAATTTATTTAGATAATATACATAATTATATTTTTTGTAAATATAGTTTAGGTCATTTTTATATGTTTTTTTTTTAGTATGTATAATTTAGTTTTATTATTGATGTATGTAAGTTATTATGAAGCATAAACAAATAAATTATTGATCCAATAGGTTATAATAGACCTTAAACTAATTATTTATCGGACGGTCCGTTAAGAAGGCAGATATCTGGTCACCCGAACAGCACGTCGCGATCGAATTGAATTTATAGTATGTCATGTTTATCTGAGTCATGGCCACTAGTACCGCCGCAAACCAACACGCAGCGGGAATAATTTAACATCCGACTGTAACTAATAGCGTTATTTACTAAAAAATAATACCATAATTTTGAATTGATTATGGTCACCGTGGTGGCGCTTTTTTATCGGTTGTGTAATGTGAGAAGTGGAAATTAGTAAGTTATGAATTTCTGACGCGTTTTCTAGATTAGTAAGCCAATAAGGGCAAAATTTTCTAGTGATTGCACGAGTAAGAGACTTAGGGTGTATTGATCAGTAACTAACCCTTTTCTACTTGGGAGAAATATTCCTTTAGAAACCCGCTTATGTGGGATTTGTACCCACTAAACCCCCTCGATGTCCCGTCTAGCGCAAACAAGGAGGCTCTGAGATATCCGCAAGTTATCGGTCCCTTTCCTGTTCAGTGTCATCTTCATTTGATTTCGTGATGTTAATATCAGTTTTGTTATTGTTCCAGAGATGGCAGCGGAGGTGGTTCGTTTTGTATGACGATGGCGAACTCACGTACTCCTTGGACGAACACGTAAGTAACCCTTTATGAATCACTTAAATACCTCAATGTCGGTGTCCATAATTATATTATCTAAAATTTGAAGCATAGAGCACAGGTTGTAAACCCGGAAGTCAGCAAGGCTTTACGATTAATATTATTACTGTTATTAATATTATGAGCCTGGTTAGAGACCACTATTATGACCACCAACTTATGACACTATCCTATCGATATATCCTACTAGGGCAAAGATGACAACTTACCATATCTTAGTTTGATCGTCACCATTTTCCATACAAAAATAGGCAATAAGTACAGATGAGATTCATTTTTGAAATTTCTAAGATGCGGTGTAAAAATCTCGCTCGATCGGCATTTGAACCCATAAGATCACTAACATTTTATTATGCGCAATCCTCCCACGTAGTATTTCATTCAGAAAAGATTACGCAACATTAGTCAATGACTACCTGTGGTCGCAGTTTGTGTATTAAACACAAGCAATCGCCCGTGGCTCCACCCGCGTTATTTTGCCGTTTTCGCAATATTTTTTATTGCTGCTCCTCTCCTAAACATCTTAGCGTGATGTTATATAGCCTGTAGCCTTCCTCGATAAATGGATTATCTTACACAATTTTTTTTTATTGGTCCAGTAGTTCCTGAGATAAGTGCGTTCAAATAAACAAACAAACTCTTCAGCTTTTTATTATTAGTATACGAGTAGGTAATTATCGATTACCTACTCAATTTATTTTTTATTTTTGAGGTGGGACCGTACATACTTCAGCAGTATTTTAACATTCACTCGTACTAGTGGCATGTCCTCGTTTGCCTTTAGAAAATGTTTAATCTATTATCCCGCTGGAACTAAATCGTTTCCCGGGATAAAATGTATCCTGGAACAATCCCCGTCATATGACTTACTGACATGCCAAGTTTCGGCTAAATCCGCCCTGTGGAGTCTACGTGACACCTGATCATTATAGACTGACAATAAGTCCAAAGAAAAATTGAGCTCTACATACATATGCCTTAATAATTTAGTTAGCAGTTAATGTCTTATAATATACTCGTATATATACATAAAACCATATGCACTACATCCTACTTAAGTCTATTATCGATGTTATGACGCAATGAACGCAGGCGAGTGCATAATCTAGGAGCACAAATAGAAAAGTGGATGTAACAACAACTTTACACGTACCTCAATCCAATAACAACGGATCAGTACTCGGTAACTAACTCGGTTAACTGATGTATGTAACCGAAGCTATTTTTATTGTAACTTAGTTAACTTAATAGGACTGCGTTTACTTGGAAACTTGCGTAAAGCTTCGTTGTGTAATACTTGTAATAATATGAGACAATTTTTTAGCCTTTTTTTAAATTGGATCTTGTAGTGAGCGCTATATGTACATTAAGTGATATATACATGTATATCTAGGTGTACGATCACTTAAATCGGCATTCCCGGACAAATCTTTCCCAGAACTCAGATATTTAGGCACAATTTTAGTTCTCTTAAAACTTTTCGATTTTCGATTACCATAGAATGGTTAACTTGAATTTTTTCATAACTCTAAATTGCCTGTATGATGGTTGAACGACCTGCAACTTCTTCAAGCTTTCAGCAACGACTGTACAAACAACATACATACATACATAGGCAGTCACTATCGAAAACAGCTCTTATTCCCGTTAGCACTGTTACCTGTAATTGGCTAGTTAGCATCGACATATTATTAGTGACATTCCTTGTTTGTGACTGAGTTTGGTGTCACAGTGCTAACTGTTAACTGACTTATGAAGGGAGATAGAGCGAGATAGCTGAGAACGAGATAGCTGTATTGTCACCGAAATATAAGGTGCTAATTTTATTAGAAGCAAGTAGGTTGATAAACAAATCAATTTCCAATTGAATTGCTCGAACTATTTAGGAACACAAAATTCAATTTGTGTAGTTTATTGAAAGGTTGTCAACACCTCAGTGATAGGTAATTTTCTTTTAGTGTTACTTGTTATTATGATTTACGTTATTAGTTTTCTTTTTAAATAAAAAATGATATCTGCGTACGATTGCGTAGAATAGATAGCTGTTTTATCTTGTTTTAGAAATCGGTTCTAGCAATTTTGATGAATATTATAATGGATAGTTTTTTGGGTAAAAAAAAGATGCTTTAATTTCCCCAAAAATACCTCTTCCTGTAATTTAGGAAATTACTGAAAAAATGCTATTACCGTATGTTTTGACTGTTCTGTCTGACAAGATGGCGCCTTAATTATAACAAGTAAAGCTGTCTTCCAGGCACTTTAAATAAATAACCAATACAAACCATAGTCTAACTTATCGTTAGAGAAATTATCGTAAATATATTTCGATCTATAGTTTGATTTCCGAACCGACAGACAAGAAGCAACCGGGTGCAGTCATTTCCGCAGCTCTTGCCCGCAATTTCACAGTTCATTTGCGTCGCCACTCGCCGACGTCTGTACAGACGTTTGTTGATATCCAACTTTCATATCTTTAGATGCTTTAACAAGCACTGTTACCTACTTACGAGGTATATCGGATTATGATTTCTGTCATTGGAACTAAGTTGCGTATTATAAGTACTAATAGTACCTACCTATGTTTGTGTTAATGTTAAGGATTAGGATACAGAAGATTATACCTACTTAAAGTTTACATACATGTTGTTACTTAATGTTTACATGATTAAATTAAAAACAACCCATATTTGTTTATTTTTATCTAAAAAAATTATTAGACTTTCATTGCTAAATTAACTTTATTCTCTTGACTTACTAAGGTTAAAATTAATTAAATTCAATAAATTAAAAAATAAAACTTTTTTATTATTTCACAGAAAGTAATTAAAAACAAAAACAAATATAATTTCTGCAAGCAAAGTTGAAAGTACCTAACAACTAGTTAAGAATAATTCAATTTCTTCAACCCTTACCGCCCTGCCCTTACATGTTATGGAATTACACACAAAAAGTCTCCATATAAATTAATTACAAAAAGAAGCATCTCCATATAGGACAGTTGTAGCAGTCGTCCTATAAGTCCATGGCTTATCAACATCAAATCTTATTTTTTTCAATCTACATACATATTCACACGCACTGATGAATTTTTAATACTGGGAATAGCGCTTTCGCTGGTGTAGCTAAAGTCAATCGGTTTATACTTAGCTACGAGTAAAAAAAAAACTATCATACACAAGGAAATATCCGATATGTGTGACTTTTATGAGTAATCCAGCATTGGTGTTCATAATGCAATTTAACAATGTCTTCTGAAACATTAAACATAAGGTAATCTTATCATAATGTGCATACTATTTTACAAGCTACGAAATTTTATTCTCGAAATCATAGTAGACAAATGCTTTTTGGATCTTAGATTTTATGAAATCAACCTTTTTTCTTTTCTAATAAGTACTTGGACAGTATCAGATATATAATATTTTACAAAATACAGTATCAAACGGTAGCTCACTACTCGCATGTCAGAATTGAACAGTATAATTTGAACAACGACAAACACAGTATATTTTACGACAGTTAATCTAACGCTGTATAAGGCAGTTGTAGTACCTCGTTGTCGTCAGGAGTAAATAATAATTTAATATGTTGGATTCAGCGCGACCATGTAGGGTAAAGGGACCAGTTGTCGGCCGGCGCACTCATCAGCGCCGTCTGTAATATATTGCGTGCCACTTAATGTGTGAATACTGGAGATTTGCATCGCTAAAATAGAGAAAGGTACTCGCCCGGCCGGTCCGCGAAGACCGACCCTCGATATGTTTATGATCATAGAATATCTTGTTAGGAATCATCAACTGAACGAAATGTCTGCTCTGCTAATTTATAGGCCGTTTAATTGCGCTTTATTTGATTAGAATATGCGATCGGTGTTAATTAATAAGGACCAGAATATTAATGGTAATTTAGTTTTTTATTGCAATTCTATGGAATGTTAGGAACTTTTTTTTTAATTACCTTGACCTATAGTCTAACAGATATTAACAAAAGAAAAGTAAAAAGGCCTTAAGATGTCCTGCGTCGCAGTTAGCACGAATGTAAACATAATAAATATCCTTTAATCGAAAGCGTCTCTCACGGCCATAAGATTCCTTCAAAAGTACTCCTTCCTCTGTAGTTAACTTCACCCAGTTGGGACAAGTTGGTCAACAAGGTGTAAATCCTTTTAAACGGTTAGATTTAAAATGTTAGGTAACCTGATCCTTTAGTTTGTATAAACAGCTGATAGATTCTATCAATGCAAGAAATCTGATATAGCCGTATGTATAGTCGGCATGTCGAGTCGCCTTCCGCAGCCCTTCGTCATCAGGGACACGGTGTCTATGCATATGCAAACACGGCTCATAAATTAATGTGAGTGCTAATGAGAAACGCGGAAAACAGGAGTGTGGGTGCTGGTGCAGACTTCAACACGGTTATGATTTGTGTACTCGGTAATGGTGAAAATATTATTTTATTGATGCTGCCTTGCCTACTGAGACTGGTTTTGGCCTTCCTAGGTCAAATATTATCAGGACTACGTAAGTTACTTTATTGGTAGTTCGTTTAACATTGAGGAAGCGTAATTTACAACGATAGGTACCTAATTGTAGTTTCACAGGCGGTGTCTGTTTAACATTTCTATTCTATTAGGAGTTTTAGTCTATAAGTCCATGATCAATGTTGTCACATATTCATACCAATTAGACCCTAATTATGTGTTTAATAAATTGTGTCTAAGTAACTTTATAAACCTCTAAGTAGGTATCTTGTGTATTAAAACTGTTATGAAAAGGTAAGTAAATCCAAGGCCTACGCGGAAATATTCCGATTCAAACATCAAAAAGCGTGTTTACAATATTAACATAATCGCTAAATTCCCAGACTGATTTATAACGACATTGTTATGTCCCATGCTTGGCAGAAGTAAGATCACATTTATTAATGTGGTCATGAGAAAAAGTTTAAGTTCTTTAACCTCCGCATATCTTCTGAACCCACTCGGTAACTTTCCTTGACATATTCGAGCTCCATCGTTCACGCCGGCAACTCAATCAATACCATTAAGGTCATTCTTGCAGAAAGTGTTTGTCGTGTCGTGTATTTCACGATATAAATTGATACATGTGTCAGTTAGCAGTACGAAGCCCCATTTTAAATTGGATTAGATGCGAGACACCTTATAAGTTCGTTTCGTTGTCGCTGACCCGCTATTGTCTACGTATTTGCAACCGCTTGCGAATTAATTCTGAGACATTCTCGTATCCCCAATCTGTTAACAGGCAATTAGTCAGAGAGAATCGTGTACAAATAATGAGTGTTATTCATTTTTGCAATGCGCCTAAATGCCATGGACCCATCGAATTGTGCAGCGGCGATTTAAATTTCCTCAACGATCGCTCGGAGCGTCGAACAAAAGTAATCGTTACGCTAATTTGGCTGCAATTTTTCAACGCGTTTACACTTAAGTATGATCGTCATGTTGCTTACGACAATACTGCTCGCGTACGTTGTGTAGGTGGTCCCAGTTATTAGGTTTATTACACGATTACACATGCTTATTCTTTCGGCCGCAACGTCGTTCTACTATATCATTTTAATTGGTAATACATGTGTCATGGTATGGTTCCGTTTAAATTGCTACCTTAGGTGATTGGGCTTAATTGAAATTGAACGGCATACAAATTGCACATGCCAATTATTCGGTACTTTAACTTAATCCGGCCCCGAGGGGAGTGTTTTAACAGAATTTTCTTGAAGTATTATACCGGCAATTATTGATTGGATATAACATTGCGCGTACCGGTGTGGGAAGCGGTTCGCTCGATATTATCTCGGTTACAAATCATTTTCGTAATTGTCGAGTAATTAATATTTATTTTACGCAGAACTACCGTCAGTTGTAATTTGTAGGCTGTTGAAATGGAATCCGTTTAATAGCTGGATTTAATATTAGTCCACATACTGGTTTGTATTAATATTTCATAAGAGTTTGAATCGAAATGCATTCAATATTTTCGCCATATAAGGCGAGGACTATCGCTAGGAGCGATCGGTATGGGAGATGGAGGCTATCGTTCATATTGCGAGAGTGTTGTGATGTCGAGCTCACACCACCGCGTGCGTTCAGTGCTGCATTCGCCGTCGGAATGCGGCCGCTAGTGTTGGGCAACCGAACGATGCGCGCGCGCACCCACGACGATCCACCTGCGACTTGCGACCACACTTCCGTGTGCATCTGGCCGATTTATGGATGCTTCACTCGTTAACACTGCCATCATACTTTTAACACTTCGTAATCACAGGCATTTGACAATTAATGGTTTTTTCGTATTTTTATTGTCCTCTCGCCTTCTACACAATAGCATAAATTACATATTAATGTTCATATTTTAAAGCTAACAATATGAAAAACATATATTGTATGATTTTGAAATTGACGGCCGTAGTACAACAAAAGTATCGCGTTGTTTCACTCGGAATAGAAAATTGTTGAGAATAGTTGCATCAACCCACTATTGTGACTTGTACCCTACTTCTAGTTACTGTGTGTTGCGTTTACAATTCTTACACCACTCGTAGGGAAATGTGTGTGTCAAGAAATAAGTGGGTCGTAGTGGTAAGTAGACAGTAGTACCTAATGCGTAATTGTGTTGAACACAGTGACTTACTTAGTGACTCAAACTGTTCAATAGATCGTGTAAAAACTAGATGAGCCATTTTTATGTGCATATTTTTAAATAAATTACTTTATTCATGATAGTGTAAAGCTTTATAGGTATCCTGTAATATTAAAATGATTTTAGTTATTTTAAATTACTTGCTTAATATTAATATAGATACTCGATAATCGAGAATGAATACATTTTTAAATAATGCAAATAAGTTGAAAAACGCTGAAAGTGTATTCTTTAATATTATTGTCTTATTAAACTTAATGCGGTAAATAAAAAGGTAATCAAAAGGAAAAACAAGTCTTCATTTATCATCTTCTATTTCAATCTTGCACTCAGTTATAGTTGGGTCGTTAATGTGCGCATTCGCCTCATTTTCCATCAACGCATTGAGCAACCAATTGTTGATCTTTCCTCTGAAGTGAAGCCTCTGGATATCTGACAAGTTCTTCATTGTCGGCAACAAGCTCACCAGGAACATGTAATCCGTGTCGTTCTTCAACTCGTCGTCGATAAAGTCTGTCGACTTTCCAACATGCTTACACAGGGTGTTAAGGCTACGTATAATCTTCTTAAACTTCAAGTTCTGTGATGTCATTTCTACCTGTGCTATTGGCTCCAATCTCTTTCTCTTTTTAATCCGCTTTGTTGTTACCGACTCCTTATTAGATTCCTCAGTTTCTGACACGTCTGATTCTGGAACGACCTGCTTCTTGGTGATCTCCTCAGTGAGGAACTCCAGCTCGGGGTAGTGGATCCAAGCTGACACTATCTGGTTCGTGGTCATCTTCTTGATCTCCTTCCTGAACGTATCTTTCATATGCTTCCATCGCTTCTTTATCTGGACCCAGTCTGGAAAAAAATGTTTTTCTTTTTAATTTGAAATTGAGTAAAACATATTGTTAGAAAACTTGCTCGTGAATTGTTAACATCATAACAATTACTATTTTATTTTAAAGTGTACCCCAAAATTATTATTAAATACTTGCCAGGATGAACCCAATATACTTAATAGAAAAATTTTACTAACTCCCCGTGAGTATTGAGTATTTGAATTTGGTCTTGCTTAAAGTTAATATTTTGGTGTATTAAATAAAAGGCAGTAATTTAATGTAATCTTTTTTATCGTTATCATATTATTCGTCCTTAAAAAATACTTATCTAGCAGTCTCTTACTCATACAAAATGTTTTGCATAATTTGTTTATTCATAACAACATATTTTTCATGTCGCACTACTAAGTACCTATAATTGACATTAAATAACAGTTTTCGTCAAGCTGTCCATTTTACAATTTGTCTATCAGCTTAACGTATATTAGTAATAGCTACTGATAATTTAAATTTAAAATCATACATTACAAAACCCTCAGGTAGTAAACCGTGAAACACAATGACAATCAATAAACTATCGCAAATGGGCAACGTTGAGAATGGTATAGTCATACTGTCATAAACTTTAAATGGGCGGGAAAACATTTACATTTGGCAGCTATTGAGTGGAGCCCACAGCCCACTGCCCAGCTGTGGTATCGTTTAATCCACGAACAAAGCAGAACGTTTATGCAATTATATTGCGTGAATCTCAACCGGTCCCACCGCCGTTGGTTCGTCGATAAGCGACCAAGATTAACTTGATGAATGAAACCACGAAATAGTCGCAATATTTGTCATTTCTTTCACAATTGTCTCCATTAAAACAAAAGAAAACGCGCACCCGAGTATTCTAAACAGTTCTTGAATTTTTCAACTGTTTATCAATAGTAAAGATACCACTATTCAGTTGACGAGTGATTATTCTTTACGTCTGTCTGTATGTACGTTTTGTAGTCAAAACGTTCCGAATACTCATTATGAGTAACAAATTCCAGCAGCCAATCGTTCATTTTGCCTCGGAACTGAAGTTTTTGTATGTCCGTCAATTTTTTCATTATAGGCAGCAAGCTCAATATAAACATGTGATCCGAATTACTCGCCATGTTTTCCGCAGTTAAATCGTTTGAAGTCTCTGCAGCTTCCTCCATGGCCTGTAGTCTATTTAGAATCAAGCTTAGCTTTCCGGCATCTGAAGATTTAGTCTGCGGCTGTATTCCTGCCGCTTGAGATGCTTTGGTTCCGGACTTCATGGTGGTAGCACTTAAAGATTTTCTCGGTTTCTTAAGCGGAAGGTCGTCACTATCAGAATTTTCACTCTGCACATCTGAAGCCTCCGCTTTTTCACCTGCTATGTTCTTCAAATTCGTCGTCAGCATATCATCGGATAGAAAATGTAGATCGTTGTAATGGCTCCAGAAAGACATGGGGATCGCGTTCGATAAAACTTTTTTTTGTTCCTTCCTGTACTGGTCCTTGAGATGCTTCCATCTTTTCCGTATGGCAATTTCTGCAATAACATACTTCGGTTAGATTTCATCGAGTAGGGCGCCGTTGTAGACTACGCTGTATGTTATAATTATTACGTTGCAAGTTCCACTATTATTATAACGTGCTGAGTGCCAATCGCACAATAACAAATTACAATACAAGACAAATGAATTAATTAAATTCCGAAAATTTACTCTGTAACTTTATTGTGATACAAAACATTATTGTTACGAGGTACCTATAGACTAAAAGGAAGTGGAGACGATAACAAATGTTTAAATGTTATTTGTAAACACCGCCTATTACATGAAATTCGTCGGTCGGTTCCAGTCTAACTAACCGACCCGAACCGGTTTATTCACTCATGCGAGTGGCGTCACGCCGCGCGCGCCGCCATTTTGAACGCGCTGCGGAATTTTATCGCCCCCGAGCGCTGTGACGCTGCGACGTACTTATACTAAGTAATTAGTTGCCTAACTTTGATCTGCAATGCGTTAGACTCGATGACGTTAAGGTTTTGGCGGGTGTAAACATGTTAATGTAATATCTAGGTATTAAATGATGAGCAGTATTGTAGCGTACGTACCGTCAAGTCGTAATTCCGCGGCGATTTGCTTCCAAGTCTTCGCGCTGACGAAGCGATGTCTGTAGAAGGGGTGCGCCGATTGCCACAGCTCCGGGTGC
>LGAG01000157.1:928606-955636 GCA_001278395.1 Lerema accius
CATACTGGTGTCGTGTCAGTATTCGCGCGGAGCTGTTTCGCGAGCGCTTTCAAATAGTCACCGTTGCTGTGATTATTCGTTAGTAGCGATTTTTCTAGGTCAGATGTTAAACACTAAGTATAAATTCACGGTACTCAATTTCTTATAAATATGATCGGATATAAGGGTAGTGTTTATGCATAAATTAATTTAAAGCTGATCGCCAAACAGGAAACCGACTTACAAAATTTTACTAATAATGAAGTAATAACTAGAAAAATGATAAATAAGTATAAAATACGACACCAATTAATTCTTAACTACTTAATATAAGAAATTACGACGCGAATAAATTCATAGAATTTTTACGAAATTGGGACCCATAAAATTAATTTATGGCTATAGGGAAATGGTAAACCAGACTCTTTCACACTACTGGACGCTTTTATTACGCAATTAAAAATTATGTCATTAATATATGTCTCCACTTATCTGATAATTTACCTACATGGCCCTCAGAATCAGTAATTAATGATAAGATACATATACAGTGGAATTCTTCCTCCATTCTGATACTGTGAGGCGCATACAGCGATCACTGTTATTTCAGTCACAATTATTATTTTATGGAGCTTTATCTAATAATTCATCCAGACATGCCTAGACAGGATACGGAACTCAGCTGAAATAAAACTACAGCAACCTAAAGTCTAAGTCATATTAATTATTTTGACTCAATTTACAGCTCACTTTACTCAAGTCAAACTTTCGCAACGCAATAACAACGTAGGTAGAAGTCTTAACCCTACCGCTGAGCATAGACGATTCATTTGCAATCGCAACTCGACTTAACCCGCGGCTTCATTTGTTACTTACGAGCGAAATACCCGCATAATATGTTAACAAAGTTCCTCCGATGGTATCATGGCGACATTTTAACATTAAATGAACTATCTCACTCTATGTAGTTACGCATTCGATTGCTATCTAAACGAGAATAAATGTGAGCGACATTTCCTTACGGAGCTATGTGTGAACACGTTGATGGTTGAGATTTATATCGTTAATATTAATATTAAGGTCCGCCTGCGGTCACGAAAGTTGACATTTAAAAATTATAAATAGACATAGTGTGATTTTACGCTTTAATAAAACTAATGGACACTACATCTCTCTTAAGATTAGTAAATGATGTGTTACGATGATATTTAACATGTTCTAAAGATTCCGAAACGTGATAATTGTAACTGGAAATTCTTATTTCAAAACCTAAAGTAAGTGGTCAAAAATACTATTTATAATGTCATCAAGTCCTTTACAATTAATAAATATCTAAGTACCAATCCTTAATTTGACAGCACCGAATAAGATCAGGTAAAGTGTATTAGTAAAGAATATATATAATAGAATAGTATATGTATAAGAACCACATATTGGCCGATTTACATTTCAGTTGCACAATGATTGGATGCATTTATTAAGAGTTTACCGTAAATAACACTTTTGTACTCAACCGCAGATAACTGACAATAGTTACTTGCAAGTTATGATTTACGTTACTAGGAACTATTAGGGCCATACTTAAACTTAATAATAACAATCACGGAAATTGATTTCCCGTTACTACTTTTACCCACAAATAAAGTTATAGAGTTATGCAGAAATCACAGTACTTGAAGTTATGTCAATCATAGCTCAAAAATTACAGGGACAGAGAGTGGGTACATGGCCGATGTACCGGGTACCGGGTAGGGCCATTAAGGTAGAACAGCATAGCAACGAAATAACACGGTGGGTAATAAATAGTGATTTGCGTCGGCATTCGGGCTGAGAGCTGAGACGTCGTCGCGGAAACGGCGAGAGGTGGGTCTACCGGCCCGCTGACGCACGTGGACCATGACGGAGGAATAAGCGGTTCTTACCACTCTACAGATATATTTCCCCTATTTTTTGATGGGGGTCTAATTTATCACGTATCTTCAGAAGCGACTGCAGCTAACTTGTTCAGTTACTTACAAGTAAAATTATCATTCGGTGGATGTTCTTACTTTTTTGCACTTTAACAAACACAGCTAGAAATTCTCCAAAGGAAAGTAATGATCATTCATATACCTACCAGAAGACGATCTGTCGACGTATCACATCTGATAAGGAAGTTACAGGAATTCCTCAATAAAATTTCGGCAGTTACCCAGCGAACTCTCAGCGCACAGCAACTTATAGTCAAAACAAATAGTCGTGCATCCTTAAAAACAAAAATTTTCACTAATTTCTCTCTGATTTGATATGACATATTTCTAAAAGGTTTGATAATAACGGCATAAAGTAACCGCTACCTCTTCCAATGAGGATCATACGCCAGCAATCATTAGCGGGCGCGGCGCTCGCGACATGCATACAGCTGCCTGCGATGTTAATGCTGCCTCTCAATCTGCATAACATGGGTAAAAGCGGTCACTGCTAGCTGCCTTGATGCCATGTTTTGCATCTCCTAGCTCCAAATCTAGCCCACGGGCTGAATATTGCTGAATGTGGCTGGATAGATAATTGTGTGCTGACAGTTTGGGAAGTTTCAACGTAATTATTCTTATTGTCTGAGTCATTTTAATCTTTGATACAAAACAGGAAATGTTTGAAGTTATCCTGATGATTTTATACAATTCCAAGATAGTCTAAATTGCTAAGCTTATTGAGCTAAAGATATCTATTAGTCTAAGTAATGCAAACGAGGTAAAACATCTGCATGATACAGGGAAAACATCTTAGTCTAAAAGGTCTGCTTAACAGGATTTACTGCAACAGAATCGGCAAAAAGCACCACTTAACGTACGTCAAACGTAAACTAGTAAAGAGGCTATCCCGTTGCCGTTTCCGATGGTGCTTAGACAACATTGACATATTAGAAAAAGCAGACGTGTTATCTTAAACCCGAAGCTTTTAACGGACACCAATGACTCGGACGAAGCGATGCCATCAATGTGAATGTTAGCGAAAGACGGAGATAAACGTCGTTAACACGGCTTTTAAGACCACACGCGACAAGATAAGGGTTATCCAAAAATATGCGTTTTTAAGTTTCTGTTTACAAATGGCTGTGTTAGGACAGATTGGAGATATATTAGTGACGCTTTTTGAAGTACCTAATCTTGGTTTTGCGATGGAAAATTTACTCCTGCTATTTACTTGGTAATTATAAAGGAACATTAGCGTTTATGCAATGTGAATGTTTATTAAAATTTTGGGGTGCCTACCGATAAATAGGACAGGCTTGAATGATAAAAAACTTGCCTTAAAGTAAAACTTTTTTTTAATATCTTATAGTTTAAAATACCTTATTTTAGTTTTTAAGTAGCACGTAATCAAGAAGTCACACGAATTTTTAACTAACAAGCGAGTTTGATATTTCATGTTGTGTAATGATGAAAACCTATATCAAAAAGCTGATGAATGGTGCATGAAGTATTAAATAAATTCCAACGCTGGCACATTTTCACCTCATTTTCTATCAATAAGTTCTCTTAACAGTACCGCTCGGTCCCAATTTGCTAGCGATGCGCTCGCGCAGGAAGCGACGAAGCGGAAGCGGTGAGACAATGCCCCATTGTGGGTGCAATTACCGAGACACCACCTTATTGTCGCGTGACCCACTTCTGATGCATGGATGCCGCAGATATTAAGGGTGCCTGCAGACTTCATTACAAACTATAATTTGCCAAAATCATGGGATCTTTAGCGAAGGATTAATGAATAGCTTTGCGCCCAAAGAAAAGAAGAAAACAAACTAACGAGTTTCCCGTATGGTTTTCAAAGCTGTGTGATATCTGCCAGTTCGTGTTCCATCAAGGGGGTGAACTCTGGATAACGATTATTTGCCATTATTCATATACGTAAACAAGAATCATGTTCAATAGAACTACTATATCACAGTATTTTTCTATCTGCACCTATTCCATACAATCCCAGTAATGTCTTAATCACGACCAATTCAGCTGTCTTCAGGTCTCCAGGGAGCTTTATAAGACCACAGACACTCATCTCGCCTTATTACAATACAATGAGCAATCAACCAACGAATTACTGACACACTATCAGTTCCACGACAAGAAACTTGGTTGTGACATCGTCCGAAAACTAACTTATTATATCACGGTATGAATAATTTATAAGGTGACATAAGTTGTTGCTATTAGTAGCGGAAGAATACGTCGGAACATAAACGATTAGTCCATGATATATTTATGTAAGAAACTATAACAATATTTCGTTGTTATGTAGGTATTGCATAATTTTATGGAAACATTGTCGAGAAATAAATGGTTCCTTATCGAATAAACCCCGTGTTATGTAGCACTTAAAACTGTGTAATGTACTCGCGAGTACAGGAAACTGAATATCAAAAAGTCGCAATATAAATAAATATTCGTTAAAGGAAATTGCGTAAGATTTTTTATCATCGAACAAAAACGAAATTAAATAATAATATCAAGAATATCAACTCCGTTATTTACACCTAAAGAACTTACACAACATTAACTTACAGACAGTTATAACAAAATATAATCAAAGACAAAACTAAAAAGTAGAATCCCAGTAGCCGCAGTCGTAACTCGTAAACCAGGTCTATCTCGCGAGCTAACGAACCGGCTGCCCTAACAATACGTTACAAGATACATTTTATAATCATTACTTCATGATCATTAAACCAACAAGTTTAAACGAACACACTCGGACAATTTAATCGATTTCATCAGTTAGCACCGATCGGAACAAAGAGAGTAAACTACTGAGAGATAACAATCTTTCTTTTTGATCACTCACATAGGATGCGAGTGTATAGATATGACAGAATTAAACATTTTTTTTCTTCTGTCTTACTAGCTGACCATGTTTGTAAGACTTTTGGTGCTTCTAATGTCTCTCGATGATTCCTATTTTTTGACTTGTCTGCCAGTTTATCGAGTATTTCCATGGCTTAAAACTAGTCTTATCTTCCACTCTATCCCTATTTTAGTGATAAAATTGGGGATGAGTTTGCGGTATAATAAAATAATTATACCCTATATTACTCCTACAATGGAGTTCAATGCTATGTATGATCCCTGATATACCCACATAATATATTGAAATTAGCAAACCCATTAAAGTTATAGAGCGTGTCATTTCTACACGTTGCTTAGTTTGCGTATGAGACTGGATCGATTATTGGATTAATCGATTCTCGTAATAAACTTCGTTCGATTAACGATTGCAATTTTTTTAACGAGCGATATATTTACAGCTGTACGGATTGCGATGAGGTTTAAATTAAAAGAAAGTGTATAAGTGAGACGAGTCACGATGCGTTTGTTTACTAAATTAATCGAGTCTTTATTTTAGAAAATGGCTCTCACTAACTGTGGTAAATACACTAACTAAAGATTTTCAAAAAATTTAAGAACAAAAAATCTAATATATTCGTTCCTCGGGCTAAATCGGGTTGTTTCCGTTAGTATTGTTTTATAATACATAGTACCTACTGATTTAATTGTTACTGTTATAATGCCTGTTGATCGGTTCGAAGTAGAAACACGTTTGTGAGCGCAACGAATGCCCAGCTACGGTTGACGGAGGGTGGCGGGTGGCGGTTGGCTTGCACTAGCCAACAGCCAACAGGGAAACGAAACAATGAACAGCAATCGGAGTAAATCTGCGGGCCGACCGCAGCGATCCGCATCGAGCCGCGGGCCGATACAAAAAGCATTGATATCGCCGCCGTAATAGCAATGCAAACAAAGCCGCAGGTAGGAAGTGCACGAGACCGGCCGATGGTGCAAGTTGAGAGAACTTTGAAAAATTTACTGTGTGGTCACTTGAAGGAATCGTTTAGTGCAGAGAAAAGGCGCTAAAGCTTTAAGTCATCATTTGATTTTGGCGACCGAGTTGATTTTTCTCGTGGCTAATTAATCAAGCATGCTTGTATTTAAAACAATTAACGATGTTAAAAAGATCACAGACGGTGGTGTAATCGAAGTCAAAGTAGATTTTCGTATATCTATAATTGTGTCACTGCTGAACGATGTACGATATAATTGGAGAATAAGTACGATTAGTGACGCAGCTCAAGCTTAAATTAATGTCCATTTTAAAAACACTCTTAATATTGAACAGCTTAAAACACATCGTTACAAGTACAATAAACCCGCTACCGCCCCACAATCGCGGCGTCGCGTGCTCAGCAATCATTCCGTCACAGATTACGGGCCCGAAGCCCCCGTAGATAATTTTTGTTACTAGTACACTTTCCCGTAAACATGTCCGCCGTTCGCGCCGTCGCTCATTTGCCTATGAATTATACAGAGCTATTTGTTTACCACCGTTATACTCAATTTGCGTCGGTCCCGAGCGCCGCAGTAATTCTATTCCGGCCGGTCGGTTCCCGCTACCGAGCTATTTCATCCTGCGTTATTGTTTCGATTTCTTTACAACGGCTCTCTGGAAGTGTTCTGATAGCAATCGGTTTCCGATTCTGTTTATTGAGTCGATGCTCTTTTACTGTTATTGTATTGGTTGCGTCGGTATAGCTTCGTACTCGTATACCTAGTCCTGAAGTAAGGCAGTCAGAAAATAGACGTAAACATTTCACTTTTTAAAGTTTAAGTTGCTAAGGGGAGAAGTATATTTTGGTATTGACTGCATACTGAGGGAAGTGATAGATGCAGTTCTAAAGGATTTTCCTCAAACCATATATTAGCCATTGTTAGATAAATATTAATATTAATTCAAACAATTGACGCAACATTAATTACTTTTAGGAGATTGATGTCATTAAGTTATTAAATATACTGCAACGGTAACACGATACCCTTAGCCTGGTTGTTCATATATGTATATAAAAAACTTTCCGTCTATCGCCTTTCCCATGAAAGTAAACAAGCTTGTTAGTCGGTAGCTAGTTTAAATCAAGCCTTTTCTAGTTGACATCGTGGCGATAAATATCATTAAGTGGCATCAGTTTGAACAAGTTAACGTACCCACATCGTATTAAGATGCAGATATCACATAATGCGCTCCACATTTGATAACCACCTTTGATCGGCGACGGATACGTGCTGCTTTTCAGGGCTACCTGCATTTCTCTAGCGCGATTAAAACTAACTTTCATTAGCTTCTTATACATATATTTGTTGCTAGAAGACGCAGAAAAACATGCCGAAACTTTTTTAGTCTGAATCAGGAATATTCCAATATTTTAATAGACATTTTTGATTTTAGACATATTGTCTGTCTATTTGATTTCCTTAAAACTTTTCTAACTCAACTCAACTCAACTCAGTTATTAACCAAGAAAACCATGCCACGTCAAGTTTTTAGAGCATTTCAAACTTTGTTGGTGCAGTAGATGTGAGATATACCTACGTGTTTTAAAAATAAAGGTTATAGAGGACACAGAAGGCAACCCTTGAACGCAATGCAAATCTTGCAAGTGACACCGGTGGACACCGCAGTTCCTATTAACACGGCGCAGCTAATCTTCGAATCGGACGGTGTTGCCAGCCTAATGGATCACCCCGCGAACGGGGAGCGAGCCCAATTAAGTGTGGCGATTGCGAACTGCCCCAGTTGCCCTGATTTAATATTGCTAGCAACATTAATCTTGCATCAAGGAATCTTGTACGCTGTCGTTATGATAGAAAGTTAATTTGCTGTTTTATGTTTAATGAACTGCCAATCTTTACATATTTTAAGTAAAACTACAACATTCTTGACGTACCTTCTATTTGATATGAAAGTTGATAATTGGAGTATACTTTTTGCATTTATTATTGCGACTCATTCAATCAATTCATGTTGTGGTCTAAAACTCTGAAAATCGAATCACAGATTCTAATCCAACACATTCTTATCCATGCTTACACACTTTATAGCGGCTATCCCATTGACCTTTATCTATTTAAAGCCTGCGTGCGTGGGGTCCATAACTCTTTGGATAATCCGCAACATACCGACGTGGCGTGGGCGTCCCCGCCTAACTGTTCCTCGTCCATTAACCGAGGGTAACAGGCTGCGATAGGACAATAAATAAAAACTCCTCTCCAATTTATATAACACCCATATTTTTGGATTACTCATTTTAAGTAGTAATCCTCCCAAAAACTCTGGTCGCATCTCGTGATAATAATCCATTGATCACTCGTGATCCGGCGTGAAATATCTGAGAATTTGGAGGGCTTTGGTTCTTTAAGGCGCAGTAAAACGTAAATCTGTGTTCGGTTAACCAGGTCGCGTTCCCACCATTCTGAGATACCACTATCCCCCTATAAATATCCCATAAGCATCGTAGCCGACTATTAACTACCCCGTAACCAATCCGTAACGTGCCAACTACTCTGGTATCCAAAATAGTGGGAGCCGTCGTATCTAATGCTCACAGCTCGGATATGCTTCAATTGGGGGCAGATCGGAGATCGCTTTGTACTGGACGTTCTAGTCAGGATTCGTTAGAGGTGCAAGGCTAATTGTTTAGTGCGCTGAATCAAAATTTATGACGTCACGCAAAGCATAGAAAGGGTCCGCTCATTATCTTAATATTAACGCTGAAAAACTTAGGAACTTACATAAAAAAATATTAGAAACATATAATAATTCAGATTATAAGTACCGATAATGTATAGGTAATCAATTACCTTTTAACACATGTTAAACATTTATGCTTAATAAACAACAGAAAGGAAATACTACAATTCAAATGCCGTTAAACTTCACGATACGCAATATGATTCAAATCTTGTTAGGATGTTGTCAAACGATTACTGCAAAATTGAATTAAACGGGTATTTGTTTCAGCAATACATAGTATCGATACCAACGTTTGCGAACTTTATTGTCACCGAAAGCATAACTTGAAATAGTCTTTTTTTAGGTGGTTTTAGAAATTTTCTAAGCTTTTAAATGTTTTTCATGGTCTTCAAAATGTAGAGCTGATGGGGTCTTCGACCGTAAGTTCGCCAATGATTTCAATATCGTAAGGACTGTTTCCTATTTTCTAGCGTGGTATTCATGCATATAAACTCTTCGATCTTAATGATACGGAGTTGTCGTCCTCAAATGGGAATACAGCTTCAAGGAATTCTCCTCATCCACAATCCCATTGAATGGCTATCGCGGTCCCGCTAATCCGAAATTATGTGCTTTAACTGCATGGGAACCATTGTACGATCCTGTCGATGGAGTTATTATTATCAGTTCCGTTAGATTTCATTTCTCGTTCTTCTCGGCTGTAAACTTGTATGTATGTCCATTCGTATTGTATACAAGGGAGCAGTCGAAGTGAACGTATCTCACTTGATAATGGAACACGCCCGCACTACTCACCGCCCGACGTCAAATTAGACCATTTCGGGAGACGAAAGTCTCGTAATAAATCTCGTTGTCTTTATGTCACTGTCGTATTGTCTGCGCTGTGATTAATAAAATTCGATACACGTTTATTGAAAGACCGAACGCGGGCTGGTCCATTCATTGATTTTAATTGGTTTTATCGTTAACGTTTTACGTGAAAGTTTTCACTTTTTCGTTCGATATCGGTTTGGGTTCGGTTTAGCACAGGCTTTCACCTCTTGATGCATTCCTATTGCATCGATAAGCACATGGGAGTAGGATCTGTTTTTGACACGATTTGATGATACGGATAATTTGCTTTCAAGAACTTTTGATGTTCATTTTTAAATTTTGAGTTCTCGAAGGATGTGGAATTATAAAAGAGATTTTTTAAGTCTTGGAACAATATCACTACAGGATTAGGATTTAAAACCTGCAATTCGGATCATTGATATTTTCATAAAACTACCGTAAACACAACAATAAATTAAAAACCAAGTCTGAAATATTAATTACTTCTTTCTCAGGTTTGTATGAATTTGTCACGGTTCCTAGTTCCAACGCCTCTGCCTATGATTGCGATGCAGAAACCGTAACTGTACCTGTTTGCATACCGCTACTCTAAGCAATGGCTTTGCGTAATTGCAAACGTTAATTTGCTGATTGCGGCTATCAGTCACGAAAACTTACGTAGAAATTCACTTGGCCTCAAGGTCAAATTAAATTTCAGATTGAGATTGCAACAAAGAACAAACAATGTAAGCATTTTACGAATTTTAAAACAACGTCGCGGCCTAAAATACCACGTTAAAAATCGTTATTAAACACCCTATAAAGATACCAAACGACTCATCACTTACTCGATAACTTTATTGCATGCAGTGCAGAAAACATTTAACTCACATTTTTGCTGTTATCGTCGTATAACAAGAACAAAATATAGATCCCCAGATGCAAGTCAGATAAACGAATCCGCGTAATAGCATTCGTAATGAGTTGAAAACTAATAACATGCGTCAGAGTGAGCTATTAAATTTAAGCGATCCGAGCGTAATAAACTATATTTTGCCGTATATGTGCGACACTGAAGTACGGGGCAGGATATGGAGACGCTCTATCAAGTAGGCTGGGAGCTATTTCAGTAAGTGCGCACATTCGTCTATTTCTTGCCGCCTGCAGCGACGACCGTTGGCGGCGTACCACCAAATACACTTAGCTAGTAATCTTGTGTAACGTTCCTTAATGATTCCTAAGTCGTTTTGATTTCATTTCATCAGCTGGTTTTGCAGTTTTAGACGTAATATTTCTGGATTACTTAATTTTCTACCTTTTCTACCTTTTTATATTCGAATAGTAAGGTCTCCTTAGCAGTTTTTCTCTGTTAAATTTTTTTTTTTATTATTAAGTATGTCTTCAATGATATCCAGAAAACTTGACCTAACAAAGCTTCCGCTCTGACTAAAAACCAACGAGAGTTTTATTACATCTTAAAGTCCTTCCACAAATTACTCACCTACGCTGGAAGTTGTACTACCATGTTGTGCTTATCTATCATTTCTCTGTTCCAGCCGGACACGGTCCCACAGGCCAGCGTGGACATGACGTCAGTGCTGGAGGTGAGCGAGGCGGACTCGGTGACAGGCCACGCCCATAGCCTGGCCATCACCACGCCGGACCGCGTCACCTTCGTCAAGGGCACCTGTCGAGAGGAAACACGATGGTGGGCGGACGTGCTCAGCGTCTACCCTAGGAGTAAGGTAAGAGTCTGAAGATATACGAGTATATAGTGCATTGTCACATTCAGTTTTATATCAGGGATTTGGTCATGCAAAGCAGGAGGACTTTATTGATGACGGTGCTCTTTATATTAACGGCAAAGAAATCAAAGTTGATCAGGACAGGAGTTGGAAACACGAAAAAATTTTTGATACACAAGTGTTATTACAAACGAAAGAATTGTCTGCCAATTTTCGTTATTAGAAAATGTTTTCTCTTTGTAAAACCAAAAATAATTTTCATCAGCAAAATGCCTAATGGACGTGCACGCGTAAAATAAAATAAGAGGTTGGAGGTAATTTTATACACCCCAAAATTCGATTCATAACAATTTGCTGCGGCAAATTACAGTGACGTTGAAGAACTCCGCGCAATTTATTATTCACGGACGTGTTCGGTGCAGCCGTCGATATCATTTTCCCCTTTATATAATTATCTTCACGCACACCATTGCTAACTTTATGCAGGGAAGGAGAAATGCTTTCGCATTTTTATTGTCTACCAAATTTTCTAAACATCTTGAAATGTTTGGTTAATTGGAATTGTTTTTACTATACTTTTTCATTACTAGCTGTGATGTTATTATTTTAATGTGGACATGTGTTATGTTGACTATTACCATTTTTTAAACTATTGCGGTTTCCATGGTAAGACTTTTAGCAACTCGTGCATATTTTTACATCAGTACCTACGCAAGATGCCCCAGGGCTGAAATGATAAACATTTTAATGTAGTTCAAAAGTTCACATTTTCTATCATGTCAACGATGATTAATTGTTGATAAGCATAGTGGCAAGACACCGATTCGCCAGCACCTTTCCATGCGCTAATTCATTAAATTTTCACACTAGCAGCTAGTCACCTAACCAAATCGAGATTACGCTCAATATTACTTAACTTTACTTAATACTCGTATCTATAGCGTATTACAACGTAATGTATTAAGTAATTAAAAATGTAATTGTATTGCCGCTGGTCACGAAGCCGCAAATCGCTTCCACATTGTAACTGGCCGGTCCACAATTTGCGCACGCGTCGCTTTCCCCGCGGGAAGTCGCGTGGCTCCCATTAGCCGTCACTCGGCGGTCGGCGCACGTTTAGATACATAAACACTATATTTCGGCGCGGGCGTTTCGACCACTTCCTGGTAATGAGGACACGCGGATGCGTGGAGATTATTGGCCGATAATTTGGCGAAGGAGCCTCATGAGTCAATAATTATGCGACCGGTAATGGCCGCGGACTAAGCGTGTTTCATTCAAAAGGCATGATAAGAGCGGCCCGCGATAATGTTCTACTTCCGGCGATAGGTAATGGAAGCTTCCAATCCGGTAGTCGATAACTATACAACGGAATCTTTGAACGTTGCATAGTGATTGCACACCTGGTGCTAGTCGGATTTTATCGACGTTAATTGGAAATGGTAGCTGGCTCGGCTCTGCCTCAATTAAAGATAATTTCACGTAAATCACCGATGCATGTTTAATTTGATCAACTTGTTGTACAGAATAAAAGTGGAAGGCATCGTGATATTTTAACATGGAATTGTGAAATTAAAACTGATGCTTTCAAAGTAATTGGATTAAAACTGAACTCCTAAAAACTATCTACTTATCAGACGTGTTTAGGCGCAATAAATGAAATTGTTGAATCCAGATTGTCGAGTTTCACTTGTCAATAATCTAATTCAATATTGTTTTTGTTTACTGTTGCATTTATCATTTGCCGAGTGGCCAGATCCGGCTACCTAGATTGTGCAGGCTGACTTGCAAGTTGGAACTTGTAAGATGGGAGATTATAAAGTCACTGTGATCTTTCCCCATTTATTTGGGATCAGCAGGAAATGCCTCGAGGGAAATCGAGGACAGCAGTTGAGATATCGATGGCTTCACTTGATTCATGCCCTGACGGGACGACTCTAATTCAGTAATACTTAAAACTAATGGTTTGCAGAACCAGCCGCACCTCCTTATTTGTGATGTTGACTTTATAAGGTAATAATTCAGTCGCGCTATCGAGATATTAAGATATTAAATTACACCCGCGGCTAGCTTCTCAATCGGCGTCGTAATTATTACTTAGATTAATGTTTACTTATCTGCCAATTAAAAGCAATCCTAGCTTTTTCTCGGATGTTTTCTGTGTTTTCTACATGTCTGACTTTATTTATAGAATGTACTCGAAACAACAATTAAAGTATCTACCTAGTTCCAGTATACGTTATAATTGTGTTATAACCAAAAGAATTAATTGCTGTTATGATGTTTGTAGACGCACTTATTAACGACGGAATAATTAACTCTTAACAGCCGTTCCGAAATGTTTTTCCTTGTCAATCAACATGCTCCACAATGTCTATAAATAAAGTGACGACATGCCCTCATCTTGTAATTAATACCTGCACCTGCCACAATTACATCGAGCAGGATGGCGAGGCTAGTTTTTGCCAAGGGGATCCAGATGTAACACAATGCTGTAATACACCTCTCTAGGAACAATGTGCGGCGTGACGACACGCAGCCGACTGGTCCCTCGCCCTTGGCTTCAATTGTTCGGCTCACTCGACTTCATGCTGCAGTTAGGGACTGTCATTCTGTGACATTTTCTAATAAATATCTGTTATATTACGGCTCACTACGCTATGATTACGGATGTTTATAGGTAGCGCTTACTCAGATGTTATGCGCAGTTATCAGATTTCAAAAATAGAATTCGTTTCCCACCAGAATTGATTATTTAATTCCGAAGATCGATTCTCTGCTGCGGCATCAAATCAACAACTGACAACAGGTTATGGGTCTCATAAAATGTAGATTAATGCTCCTAACAGCGCTGTCAAAACAAAATCCAATTCGATGTAGATTACGATTGGGCGCAATCGGCTATTCGGAATTGGCTAAACCGGTATTTTTATATCCGGCATCGGCAGTGTTTAGTGCCACCGTTTGATCGGGTTCAGCGGTACACGACCCCAGTTGCCGATTCGAGGTCAGGGTAATTTTTCAATTGTTCGTAATCGGCGCTTGATCGGTTCCAGTGAATTCGTCGTGTCGTGCGCCTGCGCCCATGTCTGTGTGTGTGTGAGCGTGTGGCCCAGTTTGCGGCGCAAATGGCCCGCGGTAATTAGCACAGGATCGTGTTACTGCGGCCACAGTTCTGACTCATGTGGCTTAGATCCTTGGACCGCTTAGATTTCATACGATTGTGTTAGTGAGGTGCCTGTGTGATATAAAAACGCTAAATAATGACATCATGTCAATGAAGAACAAGTAAGATGAATGTAAAATAATATAAGTATCTATAGATTTTGTACGGTTTGGATTTGTGAGAACAAGGTTTATTTGAAAGCAAATCTTTAAATAAATAATCGATTAGCACCAGAAAATTTTAGACAATATTTTTGTATGAGAATATGCAAGGGACAATGCCTGCGGGGCCAGCTTGTAGTTAATAGGTATTATGATCAAATTCCTAACAAATAGCCCCTAGCATACCTCATTATCGCCCACTTAATCTACAATTATACAGAGACATTGAACTGGGTAGTGGCAGTAGCAAAAAGCACCCACATCTCTTCACATAGGATTGAACGCTGTTATCGACAGATCTCGCTTTTATTTATGCCAGATAGCAACTCACAATAGTCATACAGTACATTATAGTCACACGGGTAAGCGATAAAGGTTTGAGAACACTAGAGGGCCCAGTCTGTAAGCGAAATTCGACTATAACTAATTATGACAAACAATAGATGCAAGACTAAAACGGTACGAATTACCTTCCTGTTCTGATGATTCTGCACTAATGATTAATTCCCTTCACCATTTTTGGACATTGGAAGAAGTGTGTCAGGATAGGAAGGTGTTTGAAATGTCAAACTGCATTTGACCAAGCGGAAAATAGCGGATATCGGGGACCTTGACGTTAAATCGTGCAGTTCGAATAACTTGACTGTCTCATTCAAACTATAGACATTTTGTTACATTTTCCGCACATACAAGCGTTAACAAGAAATCGCCATATAAAGTGCGTTGTACACTGCGTACGCCGAACACGTAAAATGTTGTCTTCTCATCCTATTACCGCGCAGATTGAGATCGCAAACAAGAACCAGTGGCAATTAACCATGTTTTTTGCTATGACGCGGAAACAGACGCATTCCACATCCGACCAAACCTTAAGCGGACGTTGAGGAAACCGAGGGGCTCCACACACGTCTTCGATTTGTAATGGATCTTTTTTAGGAAAATCTTTACGCAATTTCAAACTTCGGGTGTCTTCTGAAAATTTTTGAAATTCTATGGCATATTCAACGTGTTTGTCTTAAGTTACTGTAGCTAAATTTAATAGCTTCCAATAGAAATTGTTACTCGTGAAATTTTGGCTTCCAAACAAGTCATTTCCCTTGCGTCTAATTCCCGAAGCGCTCGCCATACTTAACTGCGATACCTTCCGATTGGCACAAGCCGCTATAACCGCTCATTATTTATCGTTATCATTCGCTTGTCGGTTCGCTTGTCCATAGGCTTGTCGTTCGAAATCGTACAATCCGGTCGCACCGGATGCGTGTGGTGTGGTGCTACCCTTCCCTCAGCTCAATAGAAATGCGACCAATTAACGCTGGCCACCGAACATAGTGGTGGAACGCGATTCGATCTATAGCGAGAATTAATGAAGGCGATTATCTCAGCCACTGTTATACATCAATGTCTATCCCGTTAATTAGATGAAACCTAGCGCTTCTAAACATGGTGGTGGGTGAGGCCGGACTCGGGCCTGCTATGGGGTATAGAACGGGAGCTCCGACTGTCGCCATATCGTGAATCTATAGCGCTGATAAAAGACCTGCAGTCGCCGTCGGTGACGATTCAAATGCGACTAATTTCATTGGCAGCGTTCAGTTATCACGACACGATCTACCGAACCTTGTTGGATAATGGGATCGATCGCCGTTTATGTATCGTGTCGTTGAGTGTGACTTTCCTTACAACTCAGGGTTCGGTTCTCCCAAAAACAGTATGTAGGTCCTTCCTATCGTAGTTTCTTATTCTTATATAGTCCTTGACTGAAACAATTGATAATTACTTAGGTCCTAATTTTAAACTTAGTTCCTGTTGGGGAAAACAAGTATTTTATTAAATTAGATAAGGTCTGTCTGTCATTAAATGACCTTTGTTTTGGCTACATGTGTATTATTGTGCTCCCTTATTTACCGAATCCTATGTAAATTATAACAATATGAACATGATTTTATAAAAAACAATAATTCAATTACAATAAAAATTCAAATAGCTGTAGGATTGGTATCTACAGCACTAGATCTTCTATTGTAAATACAAGTATTACCTGTGTGTATGAAAGGTGTGAAGTCTTAGCACCTTTGGCACAGTTTACACCCACTCACGTCTCGTATATAAGTTCCTATATGACTCGCTATTCTATTAAAATTTTTACGATCGTTTTTTACCGATGATTAGATTGAAGATCTATTCATAGTGAGGATATAAAAAATTGGTCAAAACATAAAACAATTCGGTGCGCCGGCGCCGTCCCGTTAAAATGGAGATATATATTCGATTGCGCCCGCGCAACTGAATCAGGGTTGACAAAATTAAAATTGGGCAGAAAAGTAACCCTTAAAGAATTAAATAAAATCCTTTAAAACTCATTGTAAGCATAGCCATTAATAACGTTGTAAAGATTACAAAGGAAAATAACTTTTTTAAATAATATTAGCAACAAAATGTCATGATTGCTTAAAAAAAATGATCATAATTATGCGATCAACCTTTTTTTAAATAAGTGCTTGACTACAATCTCAATTTATGATGATTACGTATAACATACGCCAAAACATTGTTATCAACTAATAAGAGTAGGGAATATAATCGTTAAGGCATTTTTTATTTATCTTTACATAATTAAATAATAATTCTGGAGCAATTAACATCCTGAAACAAGCAACCCTAGTCCATGGGTCGCTGAACTGATTCATACCTTTCTAGATGGCGGCACCGCCTCCTTAGGTACATGTTATATTTTCGATGTTTTCGACCTTTGTTTTGTATGACGAGGGTATTTTTTGCTAAATACTCTCGATAGAATGCTCCAGATCCATCCAAATGTAAACCGTTATACGTTTACGTTGTAATTATAGGATAGATTATGCCCATCGGCAAAAACATTGGTACTGCTTGATGAATTATTTGAAGCGGTTTCCTTGTTGCTATTTTGAATTGTCATTTTGGAATTAAGAAACGATTTATATACTTTTAGCTATGACTATTTATCTTACGATTACTATTTTGAATTTATTTATATTTATAAAAAATAAAAGTATAAAAAATAATAGATTTCTATGAACAGTAAAATTTATGTATACTGTATCTCGTTAATAACTATTGTCTCCATAATAGTTACATTTCCTGTTATTATTTAACAAGTTACCATTATGTTGTATTAATAAATTCCTTATTAATATTGCTACGTGAATCATAAACATGTTCGTCTGTAACAACGCGGACTGGCCGGCTTCCCGATGAGGTTTTTATTTGCTCCATGAATAGGTAATCGGCCATTTCTCACCTGATATTGTAATAAAATAACTATTTATGTTATTGTAATATATAGTTACTGTTACTTCATGTAACATTCTTAGTTGTGTTGTAACATTCATTCATGTAACATTCTGTGAGTATTACTTTGTGGATAGGGATTGGAGTAATTCCGGCGTTGAATTAACTATTTCGTTGATAATAATAATAAAAATATGTAGATTATTTATTACGTGGTAAAAATATTACTAGGTACTGCTTAGGGTATCTACCAACTAACTACATATATGTAATCTTATCTACTGTGGGATACAAATTATGAAAGTCACTCCCATCTTAAATGGGCCGATTGTAGAACCATGTTATTCCGTATATTTTTTTTTTATGATGTGAAAAAAATTGTATCAAAATTGAAAAGTTTAAAAGCATTTTTTACATCGTTATAGTCGTAGCTTTCACAACAATTCCTACGATCGGTCCAGTACAGTAACACGGGCGTAGTGGTACATCGGACCGCTCCGCCCGCCCGCGCCCGCCCGCGGCAATTTAACGCGAACATCTATTAATCCATTAGGGCCGTATCGACAAATATCGACCGCCGCCGCGCCGGTTACCGAGCTATGTGCTTTCGAACAATTAAACACGTAGGTTTCTAATGGCGTTTTCTAATCGCGACCCATCCTGTCGAAGCGAAACGCACCTTATCACGCCGAGATAGGAGCGAAATCTGCCCGCGCACCACATCAGACAAATTGCCGGCGATCTAATGGGCTTGTTGCATTTTTATGAAATTCACGACATGCCGCAAATGAGAACACGCTGTTTATCGATTAACAGCTTGGTAAGTGCAAGAATTGTTGTTCTGTACTTATATGGTGGTCAAAGAGAATCTACCGTCGTGGATGTAACAAACGGAAAGACGCGCTGTAGGAGACGAGTTTTTACTTACAACGGAAACGTGGAAAACTGGGAGTATAGTTACTGTAGGATTGGGTACTTGCATCCTCCTTTCATCACGTGCTTAAATCATTTGTAGATTGATCTATTGAATATTTCTGAACCTCTACAGGACTTAATTACCTCCTCAACTAAAATACACCGTTATTTTACTCGTGAATAGAGTAGGTTAGATCTTTCAGAATGAAATATAGGCTCAGTTCATCAAGCATTATGTTTGTTTGTTCCCAGGGTCGGCATAAAAGGAACGCCACATTCCCTGGCGGTCAGACAGGGAGTCTGCTGCAGTCGTCGACCACACGAAGTGAGTATTGTTGACACACGTCCTTAAAGGAGCCGGTATGGTATGGACTTTACTGCACCCTTATTTCCTTTGATATAGTATAAAATAATAAATTCAAATTATAAAGCAAAAAGTATTTCCTTATTCATACAACATAGTTAAGTCGAAGACAAATTCTAGAAGATAATAATTTTAGGACAATTTATGTATACCATGACTATAGCGGTGATTTATCCAAATCAAAGGCAGATTCTGTAGTCACTTTAGACCAGCAAATCCCATACCGAATGCGATATTCATGATACTATACTAGGCATACCCACTATATCAATTTCATTGTTTCCAGAATATTCAGCGGACGCGTCAACGTTGCGCGACGCGGCCGACTGCGGCGCGGGTAGACCGCGGTTCTGCGGCGGGATGACGACGTGGCCCGGCCCGCGCGTGCAGCCGCCGCAGCCGGAGATACCCAGCCTTGCCACCACCACCATCGACACCAAAGGTAACTTGACACTTGGACCGTTTAGTGTTAGAGTAGCAATGGAATGCTATGTAGTGTAAGTGGTCGTCATTATACGAATCTCTTCACATCTTCTCAAACTCGGATCTATTCCTTACAATCTGCAATTAATTACATAACTTAAGACTTGTATGTAGCAATGCGGTTATGATGTAACAATCAATGGATATCAACAGCGGAAATAATAGTTTTTCTAATTTGATTACTCCAACTATACCAAGATGTTACGACGAATTTACTTATAATATTTTTCTACTGCAGATTAGATTGTACCTTGACTTTCGAGTCAGTAGAAGCTGTAAAGCACGTGTTACTACTAGCGATATGGCTTTAATTCAATCACGTTCGACACGCACGATACTCGATAAGTACAGATTGTAAGAATTAGAAGTACTGATGTTTTTTGTTGTACGGCAATAGAATGGAACAGTAGTGCCGATAGGAGACAGGCACCAGACGATATTGCGCAATTTATTGCCGCCGTCGATATCATTTAAGACCAGTATTCTGCGAGCAAGTGTTATGAATGATTTAAAAAAACAGCACAGATTAAATAACAGTTGCTTGCAGTAATAACGTAACAAACGTCGACTTCGAAATAGCAATAGATTTTGACCGCATTGTTACCACTTTATAATCGAATCACGGTTACCTATTTGTTGTTAGTTAAGTCTATAATCTTCTTATAGATTTAAGTTACTTTACGATGATCAGTTTGTGAATTTTGATCATAAATAGCCTAAAATATCAGTCGAGCGATTAATATCATATTGTTTTGTTGTGGTATAATCGTCGTATCACAATAGATTTAGTGTTATCAATTGATTCTTCTAGTTGTCTATGCAATCGCTAACTTTGCTAATGCTATGGTCTAGTAACATTTAAAAGTCAATTCTAAGTGGATTGTTTGATGTAAATTACACGACAACTGGCTTTCATCCCTGATGAATATTTCACAATTTCTCGTGTACCAAATACGGGTTTCAAAACGAAAAATCCCTTCATTGACTTCAAAATTTTAACAAACATACGCATACGCAATTGTATTAAACTGCAGATATTTTAAACTTAGATACATTTTATGGTGACAAATGAGAACTATCAGGTGTATGATTTTCATAAAGGGCTAAAGTAGGTATGCCGGCATAAACTGTCGTTAAGATAATCCTTATTTAGCTTTTTTTAGCGAAATGGACACTGCCCTACTTATAAATTAATTAGCTTAACCTGTAATCAATTTAATTAGCTTCTCTAACACCTTTTAACACCTGTTTAACCCCCAGTTACTTCAACAGAACTCTTGCAATTTATATTAACATGAGCAGTGAACATTTACCTAAGCCCAACAGTACTGTTAACTAATAAAACTTAAATCATTATTGTTTATGTGCCCTGGGAACGGCGCGGAGATTCCATTAGCTACAGCCGCGCCCGCGTCTCACCTGCCGTGACGCTGCCCACTATTTCAAACGCGCATGCATCTGATATCGGTTTCGCAACAGACGAACAGAACAGACGTACCTTTCCTAATGTTGTATCGACGCCATTTATTCTACTAGGCTGGAACTATTTGGTTATTTGCGTTGAATTAAGGTCGAGAAAGGATTGAAGGTACTTGTTTGTTTGTGTCTTGTGTTCGTAAATCATTTTGTGCCTGAATTATATTTGTCTAGAAAAATTGGGTATTAAATTAAAAGTCTCTGCGATTCAACAGAAAATTGGCTGAAGTTAGAATTCATCTAATAGAATAACAACCAAACAATATCGTTAAGGATTTCTTGCTGAAAAAATACACACACCGTAAGAAAAGGTCGCTTTTACGATTACAAACGAACCTCACAGGTAATGAAATACGAGTATAATAAGCGCAGTACTAAGTTGATAGAAACTGAAGACAGTTGAAGGTTACCTCAGTAAAGAAAACTATCAAATTCCACTCGTATTCTTTCGTCATTTCGTAGTGTCGCACGTCGTACTATTATCAACCTGACAATAAACTACTAATTCGTTCGCGCCGTATTCATTACTCGTAATCCATTACCGCCATTTGATTTAATGGTTCACAGCGAGTATTGGACGTGATCGCGAACTACTCCAATTACGCTCGTAAATTACACTGTAGTACTTATTCAGCGATGGAATAGGTCCATCCCGTTCTAACGTTAGAATTTATTTTCTTTGCAACAAGCTATTGTAGGTTAGTTGGCTGCAACTGCCTTACAATAAATGTTTTGTCTTTTTTCGGCATTGTGTTTTGTATAGAGGTGTCTCGCTCCAACAACGTAGGGCCGCAGCCGCACCTAGGCGATAAATCGTCGTTCAGGTGACAACACACTAGGTCGTAATTAGACGGCCGTTAGCGGCTGCAGTTCGTGAGTTAGAGTTTACGAGGTAATGTACGTCATTCGTCAGCATGCAGTCAATTGTCGTACATAGCTCTACCTAGTTTCAACTATTAACTTGGCAATCAGAAACGATTTGTAGATCGTGTTGGATAACGAGTGTTTTGCAGGATATAGAGGTAGTTAGTTGGTCAATTTTGACTTCACAGTTCTTTGATCGCTTTCGTATTTGAGGTCTAAGGCTAACTCCATAGTGCAGTAAACTTTGGTAATTTTTTGGTCGAATGGTGGTGATTGATTCTTTAACATGGTAATGAAGTCTGCCCTTTTTAAGACCTATTTGAAACTTCATAACAAAATGTTATAAGAATGAAAGTTAAGATTATGTGCAATAGTTTAACGTGCCCTCCGAAACACAAAAGCTTACGAGCAATTATGACACTCACCAACATGTGACCCTCACAATCCAACGCTCACCCTCTTATGAGAAATGATGACGACCAAGAACTGAAGTCCAAATCAAAATTTGACTCTATCAGTAAGTAAATTAAGATGATTTTCGCATCGCAATGCTAACTGACACGGTCACGTACGCGTCAGTTATGTTGCAATAACAAAAATGTGGGCAGGTGGATGAAGCAACTTCATCTCGACGCTGTTTTAACTGATAAGCGAACGAATCAGTATCGCCGTTAGGCCGCTAGCCTCACATATTAAGTTTAGTCTTATCGCGAAATCTACAACAATTGTATTACGCCTTTGCTGCAATATCGTAAGTAACCAATGCTCCTACCACCGACATGGAAGTCACTGAGTTCTCACGATCGTAGACGATTCTGACACCGATTCGAGAATCGATAAACAATTATCACTTTATTACAGCGATATTTGGTAACATGAAATTGAAATTCTGCTGTTGTAGTTATTGTTTAGGGACCATCGAATGCGATGGTAAATAAGTTATGTCGCAACAACATGAAGTTCTGAACCGAATCGAATTTGATTCGAACTCATTCAATTTGTTTGGCTCTTGAAATCAAAGCTAAAGAATGAACGGTGGCGTAAATTAAACTAACTTCAAGCAATGATTTCGTTTATTAACGAAGCGGTTGTGAGTATCAATGTCTCAAGAATCCACCAAAAGCCAAATTTAATTGTAATCGTTTTTGATTGTGCTCAAGTCACTGGTTGCAATGACTAATTTTACATGGAACTTGTGCAAACAAAATCGTGACCTTTACGCACTTTAATCAAGGAAGTTCCACTGCTATACCGGCTACTTCTTTGATGAATCAACAATTCGCTTCATTTTTGACGCGTGGTAATACTTCACTAACAGCTGGCGAAAAATATAAAAAAAAAATTTTGCGACTCATTTTAAGGAGAACTTCAATTCTACGGCAGGAGATTGAAATTCTCACATTATGCTTCAGAACTTAAAAGTCCATAAATGAACTACTACATAAAGTGGAATTGATTCCATTGAATCATACCTCAAAATCAAAATAGGAAATTACGAATTTGAAACTTAAACTCATGGTAGAGTATGCGAGTTCCAATCAGTAATTAAAGGTTAACCCTAACGCCGTTAGATCAGTAATTAGGATCGGCCAGGTGCGCGCCTGTGCGTCGCTCCCACCGCGTGCGCTGCGCCTGCGCATGTGTGGGCGAGCGCGGCGCGTTGTTAATTATTGTACCGGTGTACTTGATTGTGTGTCCTCGTGTTCTCTACATATAATAACCTATTCACTAACCTCCTTATTAATAAATAACTCTAATTATCTTGTTTTCTCTGTCTTCCTAAAATTAATCAATGTTCAATCAGTTCTATCAAATACGTTACAACTGCACTAAGCATGACGGCACTAAAACAACACTATTTACCTGTTTTTTGTTCGGTATACGAACGAAACGGCAAATATTCATAGTAAAGAGACGTTTTAAATAGTTTAAGAAACATCCATACGAGTAGACGTTGGCAATAGTATAAAAAAGTAAAAATATCATGGGCTACATCGTCAACATCCTTCACATCCCTTCTTTATCAAGTTATATCTCCGGGTTACATTACAGCCCCAATTTGAGTTTCTTATTATTTTTGTGATCTCATAACGTGTCGTAACATCATAAAACTTAACGAAGTCAATTGCAATTGCAGTATCTGTATGATTCAATGTCGCGTGACCTATAAACTGTGAAATCACTTCTCAGAGTTGTGGCTCATTGACTGAATTATACGTTAAGAAGATATTTTCGCATTTGTTATTTGGGTCAGTAATGAGTGAAGATCGTGCTAATGGGTGAGGTCAGGTCGTTTTACTGGATTCAGGGCGGAGCTTGACAACACATCACATTGGACCGTTTTGGTGTCTTAAAAGTAGAAATATTCCATCGAAATAAACAATAGCAGATGAATTCAGGTGGGATTATTATGTTGATACCGGAAGATTGTAAGAATCCACAGCCTGGAATGAGCAGATGCATCGATGTTGTATTTATAAGTAAAAATTAATCAATAAATGACTCGTATAACCCAGAACCAGATAGATATCTTGAAGAAGCTTTCTCCTCTCCCTCATAAAAAAAAAACAAATATTCAAAAACTGGTAAAGACCAGATATAATAATTATTAACATCTAGTCCCAAACACTCCTGTCGATTATAATGTAAGCCGTTTGAAGGCAGATTAGGTTCTAAATGGGTTATTGCGCAGCAATAAATACTTTTGACTATGACAAACAATCATCAACATTGCATAAATTACAAACATGATTTCAATACATCACTACGAGTGTATGGACTTCTGAAATATTAACAAACAATCAACCGGTTGTGTAACTGCGGGATCAGATCACTGCAAGTTAAACATTAAGGCTGTCTGTTCACGTTCGGATGAGTTATGGCGACCTTTGTCGATGAGCGCCGCAGTAGCAATGATTCATGTATCGGTTGCAGATATTGTCGGCTCATGAATGGCACCCGAATTCCTACAGCAAGCGTGGGTGGAAGAAACATTTTCTGTCTACTTCCAAATATTAGTATGTATTCTCAGTTTTGTCACCAATTGTATTTTATAGTATCTTTAGTAAAAATATTGCGCTTAATAGTGAAAGAAAAGATGTCAGAAGAAATTCCCTGGGACATCTTAAAAAAACACAAACATCTTGATTGCAAAAATTTCATTAACTATTACTAATTTTTAGCATTTCATTTACAACCATAGTAACCACACAAGAATACGGCGTATAGTTTCGAGCATTGTTTTATTAATTTACAAATTTCTCATTCAATTACAAGATAGGTTGTGTTAACGATTGTTCACGTTACAACAGAAAAGATTCGATCGCGGTGATGCAATCTTTCCAAAATCTAGATAATACGCAGTACAATACAGTGTTGCAAAGCAAAAAGGTAAACAATAGTAATCTCAAACCGAAGTAATCTACGAAATGATACGGCTCGGAATGTTTTTTTCCAAATTACATAAGAGTAAATTGAAAATGTCAATCTAAAGCCCGTTACCCGCAAACCGGGTGACAAGGAAGACTGCGGTTAGCATTTCACTTTCGACAGGTGCTGTGGCATCTCTACACTCCTGTATACTACCACGAACTGATAGATTACACTCATGTTACGATTAGTATAGAGATTCTTATGAAGGTTCCTCGAATTTTACCATAGGCTCGTAGACACATTGGATTTGGTTATATATATAGACCACTTAAAGGTCTTACTTCATCGAGAGAATGAAATTAAATGAATCCAAGATTTTGCTTTGATGTCCTTGTTTTGTGATTTTTTTTTGGGGAAAGCCCTAACTACGAGTAGAGAGTAAGCTCGTGCTTACACTTCCTGGAAGAAAGTTAAGTGTGCGAGAGTGTTGGTCGGGCAGCGGTGGCGGTGGGCGCGCTCGGCGGCGCATGACGACTCACCGTGCGCCCGCGCAGACCCGAAGACCGCGCCGACACTGCGCAGATCTCTCCCGCCATTTGTTTGTTTTATTTACAAATCAACGCACGTTAGCGCTGCGCTGCCTCGATTCAATCCACTCGCCGTTTTTATTCGCCCATTAAATCGATTAGCAATATCGACTTAATCGAACGTGGGACTTTATTACGAAAAGCTCGCGAAGTACGCAGGGACGTATGATACGAACTGACTTTTAAAACTTTATTAGTTCGATAAAAGTTTTTATAATGCTTGAATGGCAAGTGTTTAATAACAATTTTTATTGCATCTTTGACTCCTGAAGCTATTTCTGTACTTGGAAATATAGACGTTTGTAAACACACTTAAGCTTAAAACATCATGATGATTACTGGAGATTGAGCCACAATGATTAATTTCTGTTGACGACCACAGGGTTATTCAAACTTTGTCGGGAAGGTAGGTATGATTATTAGTTAGCAACACAATTAGCACATGATATTTTCTACATCCTAGCCATTCTTTTGCCGGGGGAGAATCTTTCTTATAACCGGACCTATAAAATTTCTGAGAGCCAATCATCACATTTGATGGCCTCGGACCTCACGTGAACGCACTGATGCCTCCTCTGAACATGCAACTTTCCTATTTCCAAAAAACCTAACTAAATTAATTTTATTCAACACGTCGTAATTCTGTCATCGCTTCTCACATGCCCTTCCAAATTGGCAATTGGTCTTTCCGAAGCTCCACAAAAACTTGGAGCTGCGTCGATTCGGCGAAAGCATCGCTAATGCTCGGGGCGTCCATATTTCATGCCCGTGACTAATGATCTGAGGGTCAACGCCTTTGATGGTTAGTTATATTCGCCACTAATAAATGTACGAGATGACAGACAGACGAGCCGGTGAAGTTCATTGAACCGAAGCTTGGAGATGCAGATTCTCAGTATCTCCTCCTAACACATCATTAGTATCACATATATTTTTCTGCGCAATGACGAGTTTAGCCTTCAGATAGTACCTTTGCAGAGTCCAAATATTTACTTCATTATCGAGAAATTAATCTGCAACGCAATCTGTAAAAAAGATAGCCCCAACTCCCTCAAAGGGGTAGTTTCTGAAAAATAAACAACAGCCCAAAGTAAGCACACTGAATGTTGTCGTCCCCATTCGAACTGCAGCCAGAAATATCAATAGAGTAAGATCCCAGGGCCCCCAGACGTTTCTTATTTTTGAAGTAATGAATTTTACGATATAGACACTCTTATATGTGTTTAAGAGTGTGTGCATACTCGCTAGTCTGGCTAAGCGGCCCGTTCACAGGTAGCAGGTA
>LGAG01000157.1:986176-1009189 GCA_001278395.1 Lerema accius
ACCGACGCGCACACCGTGCTCTCGCCGTGCAGGAAGAACGCGAACGAGAACGACAGGTGCCACGGACTGCTGCACGACACACAACACATACACTAGTTATTTATTTACAAAAAAAAAATAGAGAAACTCAACGTCCACACTAGGGCAGTATGGTAGAGGTAGCTTATGGTAAGCGAAGCCATGTATGAAGAGGAACGAAGTCCCACTCTAGTATCTTGATAAGTGCGACACAGAGATCTTCATGTTAATATAGGAAGTGCACTATTACGGCGGACCACAACAGTGACATTTGAAACAATTCACTGAATCTAACTGCTTCAAATGATACTTCCATAATAATATTATTGTAGCAAACGTTTACTATTGCAGCTGATGTTGTGATATAAAATGTTAATTGATTTATACCTCTTTCCGACATCCTCTTCGTCCCCATCGTAGGGCTGCACGAACCACTTGCCCAACCTCACGAAGTCTCGAGACAGCAGACATCTGAAGCATGAAAAAAAACCATAAATGTTATTAGGTAGGTACATAAACACACAATATGCTTGATATAAAAATGAAGTGTCTATCAACTACTTTGGTGCTGGCTAGATCTTAGTTAGTCACTCTATTTGGCCAACTAGAAGACTAATTAACAGAAATTATTCATTTTCCAGGGGTACTTAACGCATGTCTTTCTTACGCACATAACTAAAGAAAATTAGATACTGGTACATATCTTTAGGGCGTTAAAACACCTTTCTCAAGTAAAATGAGAATGATCTCACATTACTTCGCGAACAATACAAGATATCAGATTTGTCACCTCATGTACAAATGATACTGTGATTGTCCTACACACAAATAAGGGCCGACCTTCGAGGTTCCGGTCTAAGCGAGTCTGCGTGGTAGAGGTCGCCCTAGTACAGCGCTGAGCAAATGCGAAATGTCATACGTTCCTGGCCAAATACAGTGTTTCTCACACATTTTATGACTCGTTATGGTATCCTGGTACCAAAGTAGACGGATATCAAATACAAATGACACGAATTAAGTGTGCCCAGATCAGATTGGATGTCAGATCTTAAATTGGGTATGATACGACGTGAGATAGAAACGATGAACTATGTAGGATTTAAGATTCCTTCATCGTGGTCTATCTATATACATTTCTTTTTTATGCTGGCAAGGTAGTCGAGAGCTTTTAACACATCGCCGAAATGTTATGGACCCAGAATGAAACTGTGACAGCCTTTTTAAGATGACTCATTAGTAACACCACGTCCAACAAACAGCTAAAACATGTTCAACACAAAATCAAGTTACCACCCACGTTGAACCTAGCTAGGTAGCAGTATCAGGAAACGAAGAACCGACATCAAAAACCCGGTCAGCAACACAAATAACTCACTTTATACATTACTTCTTGGAATGCAAACTATTGAATAGTAAATCTCAATTACAGTAATAACTATATTGACTACTGACAATTAACTCTTGATTAATATTAGTCAACAAGGCTCAGAACAATACAGAAGCGTTCCGTTTAGCAAGGCGATTGATTCGATTACATGATTTCGCAAGACAGAGGAGGTTGTGAGGTGCCTCACGTACAACGTAGGAGTAGCTGGTGCCTACTATTTGTCATTGCGTAGTTATTAATTACCGTTTCTGTTGAAGCAATATCGATTACTATGCGAAGTGCACGTTCTCACGAGTTGTTCAGTTAATTGACGACACGCAATAGAATCGTACCGCCTATTAATAATAGCGTGTCACCCAATGCGATATAAATTATTAATCAAAACCGTGAAGATCCCTTTGGTTACCCCAACACGACGTTATATCTTACCAGTGTTTATTTCCTAAATGTATTATTCATTCCCAACAAATAAGTTATTCCCAACAGTAAAGGATAGCGCAACAAAAATTAATAAAGTCACTTTAATTATTTTAGCGGCTTTTAAACTCCACTATTAAAAGCTTTCAGAAGTATGAGAAATTCTTTCCAAAGTAAATATTAATAACATTAACAGTAGCCTCATAAACGCATAAAGAAGATAAAACGACTGTGTCGCCGCCACCGGCAAGCTCGGCGACATCAATTGGCGATAAAATAACAAAAACCCAAACATCGAAATGAAACACTTTCGTTGGTCGTCATCGACTATTACACGTATCGGATCGTAAGACGGTCGCGATCCCGGCTCGACGCACGCATTGTCTCTTTGACGTGCCGGCCGCGGGGTCAACGACTCGTCTGGATTTCGTTCACATCCGAGATTCCGTGGCGGAGGCCCGGGAGGCGCCCGCCCCGGCCACGCCACGATATACTACCTACGTCAGGATCTCCGCTAGTATAACAGACAAACGATAGGTGCATCGTCCTTGAGACGACAAATTAAGATGTCGGCGACCGATTACCACGGCTTACTATACGATTGTATGTTTTTACTAGAACTTCTTACGAGCCGATTATAGATTCAAACGGGTATCGATGATCGGGACGCTGCCATAAGTACACAATAGAGAATCGTGCTCCGGCTGAGGAAATAAAACTTAAGGTCGACGCAGCTACGTACTAGCAATAAGGTTCATGCTGCTATCAAATTAGTATCGGGTATTTAATGCGAATCGTTTGAAGGCACGAAGCTCGGGTGGGGTGCGTGGTTGGGGCAGAGGCGTGCAAAAAACCGTCCGACGAAGTAAGAGCGGTGGATGCAACGACCTTCGCGACGCAACCGGCGGGCAGCGGACGATGCGCCCGCGCCAGGTGCGACAACCACAGTATGCTCTTATCGCACTACCGACACCGAAATTACTTGTTTTTTATTGTGACAATAAAAACTAGCACAAAGCAACTTGCTCGTCCGGCCATCTATAACTTTCAATGAAAACTAGAGCCTATCAACAGGTGTTAAAAAATTTGAATTAAACAACTGAAGTGTAACGATTCAATGTTTCTGATAAATTAACGAACAAATGATGAAACAATACCTATACAAAGGCGGTATATAGAAGAAGGCGAATCACAATAACATTTCAAATATAAGCTTTTTAATTTCCATCACGCTAACGACTGCAGTTTCTCTTCAAACTACAAAATATTCAGATTCACCAAATCCTACAACAAGTTAACTTCCGATGACTATGTTTTACAACAAATTATAAATTTTTAGACCGCGTTTGAATTATGTAGTTTTTTTTTTCAATTTGTTTCAAATATTTAGAGCAGGTTGGTTAAGTTAAAAAAAAATTGATAAACACTGAAAATCAAGCTGCGCGTTAACTTTTATGAGTCACTATACTGCAGTAATAACAACACAAGTGGTTATTACCATTAGGTCACGCACGTGACACATCTACCGAGACTGTTTTTAATTTCATATAATTATTGTATTATACAATTGATCTGTATTATAATTTTATGGAATACCAATGTTATGATGACAACCCGCTGTTCGTTTGTAATCATAATAATGTTATGGTTGAGTTGATTTATTGAAAGGATTTTATGTTATTTCATAAGGGCGACGACTGTTTAAAGTAGACCGTGTATGGCAAGCCAAAGGTATTGGTAAGTGTTAAGAACGTCACCGTCCTTTAGTTGCAAGAGAGGCCATGCCATACAAACTATAGACAAATAAATTGCAGACAATACCTTTCAATGAGGTTGTGCAGCGCCTTGAACAGCAGCGACCGGCACTCGTAGGACAGCCCGCTCTCCCACGACCCCTGATCACCTTCTGTAATACAAATAATTACATTATGTTAATATTTACACTAATTTCAATATAAGTGGGAGACGCTGTAATTTACAATAACTTAGGAAGACATAAATGTCTTTTTTGTTTTTGTAGCATCCTAAATAAATAAATCATGCCGAGTAAGTACTAATCAACATACAACGATTCCTAATATTTGGTGTATAAAAAATTTATTAACGCTCAAAACTGTCCTTCGTGTTCGAAATTTGATTGTTGTGTCATCAGTCAATTCAACAATGTGTTCAACAGTCGGACAGTAGTCGAGCGAGCAGCTGACTAGTGGTTAGTTAGGAACAGTTTAGAGGTGATCGAGACCCAGTAATACACATCCAGAGTGTGCAGTGATCCGCTGATGTACGTTCCAGTATTGTTATTATTACTATCGGCAACCACTTGCCACTTTATTACATTCAGTAACAGAGATGCCAACAGACTGTCTCGACCAACAGTTTAGTTTACGGTTTATATCTAATGTCTGGATGTTCTAGTTTACATTATAATTGTTTTCTTACGATTTTTTAATTCTAGCCAAAGTAGTATAAGCCATTAGAGATATTATTAAGTTAAAAGTAGCTAAGTTTTAGTTAAAGGTATAGCGTAAAAAAAACATAATCAGTAATTAACTAATTATGTTTCTATTATATTCATATCTGCTATGAATTGAAATAATCCTTAATAAATTATTGAAATAAAATTTACCATTACGACGAATTTACAACATAATTAAGCAGATAATTGTCTATCAAGTAGGTAAATGTTATGGCGATATCATTTTCTATGAATAATACTAATATAAATAATCGTGTTATGAATTGTAAATATTTATTATCTATAACTATAATGTCGGAGTAGGCCTTCAGATCCACTCCTTCCATTTCAAATCTCATTAGCGCATTGATGCGTGTCATGTCATCGCATCTCATCGTGCGCAGTGCAGGTACTAGCATCTCGATTAGCATTCCAATAACGTAGACACGAACGGTTCCGAGTCGCAGCAGCGATTATTACGATCAGTCAAGGTCGAGATGACAATGAAACGAAATAGCTGCAGCAGCGGAACCGCGGGAAGCGCGCTGCAGCGGCGGCCGGCGGCCCGCGAGGAACGCCAGAAATAGCTGCCGTTGCACTCGCAACGCAATCGGAAGATAAACTCGCCCTATCACTACCGCACCGGAGCGATACGAGCGAAAACAAATCGGCGGCGCGCGGCCGCGGCGGCATCGTCCGTCTCTCTCGCGCCACGAGCAGGGCGGGGCGACCCCCGTGACGTCACGCGACGCACGTGCTCGTGTTTGTCGCGCGCGCGACGCACATGCGAGCCGGCTAACCTTTTAATTGACATTGAAATTTCCACCTTAGATTATCGTAATAGGGTGCGATAAATAAACACAGATATTAGCGTCCACAATAGAGCCGTCGCACAGATTGTACGACGGCGAGATAAGTTCCGCGCGGAATTTACCGTAACGGTAATTTGCGGCGTGACGAATATTGATACGCGCCGGGAGCCGAGTGGGGGTGGTGCGCTGGAGCGGCTCCAAGCGCGCGCGCCGCCGCAGCCTTGACATTCGTGTTCCGACTTCCAGGTGCGCGCGCCATCTCCCACTGCTCACAAGAATCCCCAGTATCTAGCGCGACTACGAATGAACGTTACGTACAATTATCATTTTCTCGTAACGAACGGCCTTCCGGCAACAGATAAATGTACATGTCATAATTTAATCTAAGTAAAACATTAACATATCAAATGAACTACGGAGCGGTGTTAAAGTAATATTTTAATTTCAACATTTATAACAGACTGCCAATAAAAGAATAACAAACAGTGTAAGTTAAGTGTACAATAATTGTTCACAAAATGTTTGCAAGCTAGTTGTTCCGTACGAGTCACGATTTAGCAGATTATGATCGCGCTCCACTATACTATGCATGACAAAGACGTACCCGACTCCGTTGGCGGCTTTGCAGATAGATAGATTAGAGAGTAATATTGTTCGCTATCGATACCATCTTGTCATGACATTGCCCGTGTTCGATTTTGAATTTAACCCTTGTCGGGGGAGTGGAGCTAATAAAGCAGTGTTCTATTGACTGTATTTAAATGCGCGGGTGCTCGCCTGCCGTCCACTTAGCGCTCATTAAGTGCGTCGCACACACGTGCGGCTCTGCGGGCGCCCGCAATATTGTTCTGGATCACAACTCTGGATCGTTCGCGTCGGGCTTCAGCTTGTGCATATTTGTTCAATCAATTGTGTAGGCCCTCTTTGAATTACAAATGCGTGCCAGGCTTTGCAATTAGAATTCCCTCTGTTAATTTATAGCTTGAAGGGACATGAAACAACATGTCATTTGTATGTCATACAACATAATAACATTGAACTTAAACCGATTCGGAATTAAGCGATTCATTTAATTAGTTTTTAAAACTTAACAAATGATATCTAACGTAACGTAGGCAGATATGACTAGCCGCGTAGATACAGAAACTATTATCACTATCACGTTATCAATATAAGTGTTACTACGATAAGACTATAGTAGAGATTTTGTAGAAACAATGGCAGAAACTACAAAAGCCAATGTTACGTGATTGTTATTATAACATAATATGACCATAACATAAGATTAATTGACCTCAGTTAGAGTAAACTTTGAGGTCCACTAACTCATGTTCTTAGGTCATTCAATTGACGCTCAGTTGATAGACAGTTGCCACTGACATTTCCTGCCAGGTATAGAATGAGCAGGTATAGATGATGGGTTCCATTTATGATTTCTACCGCAAAGTTGATCATCTCGTCTAATAAAATGGTTATTAAAAAATATCGTGCTACCTATACCACTTTACGTTTACGATCATATCAAAGTAACAGACAAATTATATCCGTGTTAGAAGCGAGTTGCCAAATTCAGTGGTGTCCCGGTGTAGCGGCGCGGCGGGACTGCTGTCAACATTAATTACAGAGCCGGGGCCTGGCGCGGCTGGAACCACCCTGTAACCCCTACCTCGCCGCCCTGTGCCCTAACCCAACCATCGTTCTAGTCTAGATCATTGTGGTAATGAAGAGCTTTCAATCATACGGCGCGCGGCGTATTGACTACTCAGATTGGAATGATTGCAAGCAATCCGAGGGATTACTTTTTCATCGGATTATGTGCAATTTTTTTAGAAAACAATTGAATTAATAAACATTTAAAATTTTCAATAACACGAGCAAATCGTCAATTTATCTAGCTTTAATACATTGTCTCAAAAATCTGTGGTGGATTCATATTGCGTTGTTAAAAAAATACAAAATGTCAGTACACAATACACGAATATTTATACAGACTGTTTGTCATCTCCATCTCTCTTAATTTCCGAAAGCCGATACCTTCCACGAATTAAGCATCATAATGTAACGCGAGTAAACAGCGCGATGCAAATTACCGAGCGATTTATTTGCAAATGTTCGAGTTGCAGCGACAGCGGAACGATCATTAGAATTCTGTTCGTACCTATGTGTGTGTACTTGCTAAACACATTATTTTAGACATGCGTTTAATGATACACCGGTGGAAATTATGGCGGACATAATTACTGATGCAGCGGGCGTCGACTGCGGTGTTCCAACAAGGTCGGAATTATTTCTAGACATGTTCTTTGTTCGCAGAAGACTACATGTATAATGATTATTCTATTATGTTACTCATATGATTTTATGAAATTAGCTAAACAATTTGCGCTTTCGGCACCCTTCGTTTAGCTACCGAATTTTTATGTTTACATCAGTAACGACAAGCGGTTAGCGCACCGCAAATCGCCCTTAAATCGGCGAAATGCAAAAGTGCATTGAAAGGTTGTACAAAAATTGTTTTCAACGAAGTTATTACAAGTAAAATAAACATTCACAATCAACCTGTTGCATATGAACATCGCAAATCATAATTCATACCTGATGCTACCAACACCACAATTTTTGCTATTAGAAAGTTGGATTAAATCTGAGTTGTTTGATACACTTTTACCAACAACGTTACTAATACAACGTAACCTTTATAACAGTATCTCTGGCTACAGTGGGACTGCTAGACCGCATCGAAGGAACTGCTTGAAGCGATTCCTATATGGCCAGTTTAAGGTTTCCTATATTTGCGATTGAATCGCGCTTTTGCAGCTTTCAGCGTATGGTAACGGTGCGTACCTACGGGTCGCAGCTAATAGAAGCGTATTAACCCGAGCCCTAAAATATATAAAAAATATACGGTATTGTTTCAAATTAAGATTAATGTCTTGTCTAGTATACGCAAAAATACAGTCAATTTATTTTTCTTCCCCTAGGTCAAGTCCAATCGATTTATGATAACGGCAATCCGACGCGGTCAATAATCGACACGTCTACGTGAATTATATTGTATCGTAGGTACGCATCATTCAATGTAATCGTAGCAATACAATCTCGATTCATAAAGGTACACAAAGAGCGCGGCTTACAACCCGGTTAAATCACTCCAGCTCCACTCGCTGCGAGCTACGAGAGATCATTCGGTGTGAAGTGATCTCGATGCTCTGATGCTCGATTCAACTAGATATGGATTTTAAAAACGAAATCGAAATGGCAGAGTTTGTCATAAATAATTAGAGTGTCTATAGTAGAGAGTTACTTAGATTGTGCTTGAAGTCGGATAACAATAATGTATTATACATAAAACAATCCCCAAATCTGGACTAGTTCATAAACATTAATCGCTTATTCAAATAATAAATAATGCTGTGCATAACTTAAGTCTTAATAAACAAGGAGTAACTACGTCAAGCTACATAACTGTACAACAACATCGGTGGATGTTGACAACTGCAGGTACACAACAGAGTTGCATTACCTAGTAGATGAACAATTAGGGGGAGAGTTTAAGGTTCAAGGTCGCGCGGTCCGCGCCGCCGCCGCCGCCACCCGCCCCGCGATCGATAGCGCGCCGCGCACCACGTGAACGCGCAGATTGCCGCGCTTATCACCAATACACCACTACTGCTGTTTGTTTGGAACAATTTCCAAACACCGCAAAGCACCGATAACAAACGAACGATTAACCGCCGCCGAGTGAATCACCTGGCCGGGCGGCGTCTGCATTCTCTGGTGCATTAGAGAATAAGTTCCGCTTGAGATTTACATTTAATGCTCATCTATGTACTCTATGTATACAAATGTGGGTAATGATTAAAAAACTATTTATTTTCATATAGTCTGTACCTGCAAGAGTAAGCATTTAGCGGTATAAATGTACGTATCTTTATTTAGCATCAGAGATAATTGAATTATTTTGGCGGGCAGTGACTGCGGATCGGTTTTCCTACATATCCACCCCACGATACGGCAAGCCACGTTGGCTAGTGATCCGGGGTGCAATGAGCAGCACGCACTGCGTTACTTTGCCCGCGAGATCATTACACTTTTACTGCAGCAGTACAATAACCTCCACACTCCGCACGCGTTTCCAACGAGAATAAGTTAGCGCCTTTTTCAATTAGTACCAGCCGCATTCACTAATAATGAGACGATAAGGAAAACCATTAAGTGAGGCCGAGTACTAAGAATGCAGACCTTGGCGAGCTAGCTAGTAGCCGTCGAGGAGCGGGTCGTACGTCGTAACTAGTAGCGTATGACGCGCATGCAAAACAAGAAATCTTTACGTTCGCCTGCGAAACAATGCCTATATCACGTACACGTGTTTACTGCTAATGTAACGAAACCACTCACTCACCATAATCACCCCATTGCTCTCGCATACTTTTCGCTAATCCATTAATCCGTGTCGGCATGTGAGCGTGTGCTTATGTAATCCACGTGTCAATTGCATCCTTTCACATGTAAGTCTTATAAGAGTGAAGTTGCTGAAAAGACGGAGTGTTAATAAGGTGCGACAGACGGCTTAAGCGTCGGGATGGCTTCGGTGGCAAGTAGATGTTACATTCTGTACTCGTCGCGTTTGCCACTATATACATACTGAGCAATACTAGTAAAACGCATCGTCTAGCCAATAATCGTTTAGCCGGGAACCAAATTCGGAATACCTATAAAGTTCGGTGTAAACTTAGTAGGGCAAAGGGCGTCCCCACCCGGGTGGCGGGCGGTCGGGGAGCCGAGTGCGCGCGCCTTGTTTACGGCGTGTGTCGTGGCGGAGCGTGGTGCGCCGCGGCCCACGACCACTCGAGGTTAACCGCCCGCGGCGCTGCGGTGCCACGCATACAAAACACGTACATATGCATTTCTAATAGCGGCGCAGAGACAATCTCTAACCACCCTCCGACGTTCGTAATATTCCCTGCATCAGTAACGCTACAGCGTTTCTCATATCAGATTGCATGAGGATCCACATAGGAACGGAATGCTTAAGTCATAATAATACATATGCGCACACGTTCACTCAGGCCAAAAGAATAGAATCTTTGGTTTGCGAGCAATTGAGCATAGGTGACGATGACGATTCGCTTTAAAATCTCAATATTCATTATTCTCTTTCGGTATTCGATAACATTATGGTAAAATATAGGACTTATAATATTCAGTATAGTAGTAACAGTATCATGTATGTTTGTTTATTAGGATCGCCCTTAACTTAGGTCCACAATTTTTATCACCTTTGTCATTCAAGTTCAGCTTGTAGTACTAGTGTCGACGACTGCAACGCTCCGAACTATTCCGAACGCCCTCGGAAGGCCTGTGGAATTTTTAGGTCGGAACCAAAAACTATGTCAGATATCCGGCATCCGGACAAACCGCTCTCCGCTTTATCGCTATGTGCATCTGTTTATACAGGACTAAACGAGCGATGCAACGCGCCACCAACAACGTAAGTTACATGACTTACGAGTGAACCGGTTTCGCAAGTAATTCTCACAGCATACTGAACCGGAGGATTATTAGCACCAAGGTTATTTATTAAGCCTATACAAAATAACGAAGGCAATTAAAAAGTTTTAGTACTTCCGATATTTTTATTGATATGGAAATTGGGACCTTAACAGCAATACAGGTTACCCGTTCACTATACAGTTGCTTAGACGCCAAACTCCCTCACTCGGTAGAATTTGTTGGTGTTTCCACTACCACTATAGTGTGCAACGTAAGGTATATGATATTGGTTGGATTGGTGGAGGTCCATAGTGTGATCGGAGAGTCATGTTATCGAGCGGAATCTGTCAATTGGCGCGCTCTCTGCGCCGCGCCGCCCACGTGCGCGTGACGTAACGAGCTCGTCGCGGCGACGTCACGTCACGTCGGCGATGCGGAGTGCGGACCGTCGTGTCGAGAGCCCTCTGCAGTNNNNCCACTGCGACGAACGTATGAGATCTATCTATTACCGTTAGCCCTGCCATTTTACTGATTTATTAAATCCGTTTACGTGTACCTAATTATCATCTACTGCTTATTTATGTATGAAGTTATGATGAATAAATTATTGCCTTGCCTTCAAAAGTCTGAGCAACTTTACTTTTGACGTGATTGATTAGATAAATTAATGATCAAACAGCACATCTTTGGATAACAAATTTATAAGATGAGAATTTATTGATCTTGACTTTATTAATTTTGTAAATTGATTGCAGTAAAATAAATATTAAGGGAACGAATAAGTTTTTATTATGTATAACGCCTTCAGTCAGAGGGATAATTGTGTAATTGCAGTGGATCACACTACAATTAATATATTATTGCGTCGCGACTTCGGTGTGAATGATCGTAGCCCGCCAATGCTCCTGGGACCCAATTCTGCTTACTTAACTAAGAATATAACTATTGCGATTATAGTGAAACTCAGTTGTGACTATAATCTACTCTGCCGAGACCTAACCGAGGCTCAGTTGAAGACTTGTGACCTGACCGTATACCACCCGCCGCCCCCTGGCTGCCACTTTGCCTACACGGCATACACCGCACTCACGCACACTATAATCTCCACATGCCCTCGCTACGAAGAAAGCCGTCTCGCAGAATACTGAATCCACTCGACGGCCCGAGCCCGCCTGACTACGCCCGACTAAGCTCTTGTAATTTATCCTCTTTGACACCCACCCTGCGCTACTTGCAGCGCCGTCCGAGTTCATTTCATGCTTATTTTGTTGTAATAAACTACGCCGAAATTTTTGTTGATACACACATAAGAGTAACTTGAGTTTTGACAAACATGATTACCACTTAGTATAAGAAAAACTGAAAGAAAGAAACTCTTTATCTTAACGCGAAAACAAAGTAACACTACATATTTCATACCCATTACACGTAATATAAAATCAAACCCCATATTCAGCTAATTAAAAAAAAAACACGAATTAATTCTACTATTTTGCGCTGAACGCAAACTCTGACGTCAAACAGTCATTACATTAACGATCCCATTAATTACGATTGAGCGTATATTGTCGGCGTGGTACGGTTACAAACGGTTGCAAAACCGAGTAATATTTAGATCGTAACGTTCAATAGGTAAAGCGCGATCGTTCGATATTGGGATCGACCGGTGTGGGGCATGGGGCGCTGCGCCCGCGTTTCAATAAATAGCCCGATCGGGCGCGAGCGCGGTCGTCGATGCCCGATACACCGTTCACGTCACTAAGGTTTTATTAATAAAACGCCCGATGGACGCGCACACCACGCCACGCCACACGCCGCCACGTTCAACAACCTCGCGGAAGAGGCTCGCTGACGACAATTTATTATGTTCACGATTACCTCATTCATTGTTGTAAACTCGAATCGCTACTCGTAACGCATGCCACGCGTGCGCAATCCGCCGACTACCCGACGACGAACTATGAAATTCATACATCGCTGAACAGCGACTCCATATACAAGTAAGATTGCGGCTGCCGGAGGACCGTACCGGCTTCGATTTCTGAATACGACATTTCTGTGACAGATGTTGTTAACCATTTGTAATGTCTTAATTTAATCAACTGTTTATCTATGCCACCCACGTCACAGGGAATTTTAATGCTCTCCTTATTGTGTTAGGTACTCATGATTATGAATAATATTGTAACTGTCGGAGCGCTCATTATTCAACAAATTTATGTGACCGAAGTAACCTTTGGCAGCGCAACGTGGAAGTATTTACATTTTATTCGTATACTGACGACGTGCTAATGTGAGGTAAATTGTAACAGTAAAACTGATCGCCAAGAGCGAATTCAAATGTCAACGAAGTAGAAACTATGAAGCTACACAAAAAGGCAATCAATAGATCAGCCGCCCTTGACGAATGGGAGCCGCGTTAGGCATTGATTGCTATGGTCGATGTGGTAGTGATTAGTGATGGCAGCGATGGTGGCACCGTTATCGAGTGCGGAGTGCGACAGCTCGCCTAGCGCCGTTCCCACGGCCCCACTGTACTTACACTTATTCCACGCACCAACAACATAGGTACTGACAGTGGCGACTTTTTAAGGAGTTGACGCGCGAGTGCGTTCACAATTAACAATACTCGTAATTCAATGCTGACTAAGTTCAGAACCAAAGGGCGGATATAACCAGCTGACCCGTTACTTTGAAGTAATAATGTTATCGTTATTTGTACAAATAAAGTAGTCAAAAATGGTTATCACACAGTTACGTAGGTATCTGTAAGTAAGACCTACATCTACAGCCAACAGAGTTCACTCGTGGCATGTGGGCGGTGGCGTCCTTATAAAGTTGCAAAGAACCCACCGCTAACATCGCTAACGGTACGCGTACGATTAACACGTATCTACAATAAACTAAACACTTACGGAGAATGGATATTATGGAAAGGTTTTCATTATTTTAAATCTTAAAGAAATTGGATACGCTTGAAAATAGTTGAGAAATTTCTGGTTAAATGAAAAAAAAAAATTAATAATATTATTATACAGAAAAAAAATTACAGGTGATTTTACAAAATGTTATGGAAATTCCGTTGAGTCTGTCTATAGGTACCATCCGCTGCACAGGATATTCCTAGTGTGAATTTATTTATTTATTTAATGGTTTTTGTACACCGGGAAACAGAATAGAGAAAAGTTTAACATAGTTGTACAAGGCTACTGCTTATTTCTTATGAAATCTTAGCAGAAGCATGACATGAGAGCGGTATGTAATAGGTAGAAATACCGTGTACGAAGTATGAAGATATATACATATAAAGAATATTAAATACATATAAAACTAACAAGTACTAACTAATAATAATCACTATATTTAACTAAATTGCTACAAGATGTGTTAATTGTAAATGACACACTTAAGTCATCAAAGAGAAGTAGTGCTCTTTGACCCTTCTTTTAAAAACTGAAATTGTTTCGGACTTGCTTAATTGCGTATTATGATGAATGCGTTGCTTTATTGACATGACGTAATCGTAAATTATAAATTATGGCAATTAATAATTATCAAACAGTACAAATATTGCTACTGCTATGTTACTAGTATTACGCAACAATTAATCTTTATTTGATTTTGCTTTTCATTTGCATGATAAAACATTAACAATATTGAATTGCATATTATTTGAAGTTATATATCTGCTTAAATCAAAATAAACATTTTAATACCACTCGGTGAATGAACATAAAAAATACAATTGCCAACTACTTATACCCCGCATTAGCGAAGCAATTAAATCGAATCGTTTGTTTTACGGCGGGCACTTAATTAATAATGAAACGGCTCACACACGTCTCGTACTGAGAAATCGAGATCGTTACGGCCGAAACGTGTGGCGGAAGACACTATCGGTATCTCGACTCATCATAAACAGATCGTCGGCGATGAGATAATGTTTGGATTAGATAACACCGTCGAACAAAACGCACTCTCCTATACGGCAACGTGCGACCGAGATAAACAGTTTCGTGGAACCAGTTAACCGGCGTGCAGTTAAAAAGACTAAGGCGAGCTCGTGGCGGTCGTTTATGGACCATCAAAATTACAACCACATCTAAGTTCGTACGAGGGCTAACAGTAAACACGTAAATCGAGCGACGCGACGATCGGATCGAGTCGTCGTAACCCTTTGCCCTTATTTGAGTTCGAAACGGGATTAAACACGCAGCAATAACGCGATAAGGGTCACAGGAGTGATCGGAGTGGAAGCAGGTAGTTAATTTAGGCCGGGGTGCAGCGGGGTGTGTGGACGGTGCAGCGCGCGGGTCAACGACTCCCGCCGGCTGGGGAGCTCGGGGAGCACCGCCGCTACCGTCAAATATCCCGCCTAGCGCCTAGTGCATGCATCATTCGATACGGAGCACTTCGTTACACGAACGAATAATGACATTGAGAAGCATCACTGTTTACATTATACCCATTATACCCCGATCGGTGGTTAACCGCATTCTGGTAAAGACTGCTCTCTTTCTAGATAAGGCTTTAGTAACAAAACTCCTACTTTGTATCGTAACAATACGGGAAATGATCATTCTTGACTTTATAAAATACCTATATGATAGAGGGATGTTCAATTTGAATTATAACAAATTTGACGCTGTATGAGAACAACGATGCTCAAATGGCAGGCGCGGTGCATGTTGTACGCCATCAACGGGCGCATTGTGAGGAATTCGGACGATTCGAGCGGGCGGCGCACGCGCACTATACCCGTTTATCGCCGGCCATTTAAATCGGTCTCGGAATTCGAGAATACTGAGAAATCGAAACGGTCAATTTGCGAGGTTGTTTCTCAAATAGCACCGCTTACACGTCGATACATTCGTTTTGTAAGTGTAAAACACCGGTCGCAACATGGGAATTGTTCGTACCCGTGTAACGAATTCGGTCGCGATACGACAGCACGGCGCGGCCTCCCAGGGCAGCCTCCGAAACGGGAGCCGTCCTTGAACGTCTGTGTCGACGATAAGGCGCCGATGCCGCGGTGCGGTGCGGTGCAGTGCGGTGCGCGAGTGCGCGACATGTGCAGCTGGGATCAGGTGTCGCGCTGACCGCCGGAACGGGTTATCAAACCAGTCAGTCGCTGGTCGCAACCGCGAGAAAGTAAAAACTAATATTTTTGTTCACCACGCACTCCAAGTATCCGTCATAGAAAGTAATTAAGTATGTTCGAAGACTGGCGGCTTATGCCCGTTGACGTAAGTATGTTCGAAGACTGGCGGCTTATGCCCGTTGACGTGAAGGCACAGGACGATGGAACGACGAAGAGACGATTACAATTAAAGTGAACAATGTTGCATGAACAAAAAACAGCTAGACCGGGCCTCGTTACGGATAACGAGGCATCCTCCGAGGCGGAGTCCAAAAGAAACGATTTAATTGCGTCCACAATTAGCCTACAAAACGACCTGTTGCCCTGTTGCGTTCGCATTAGTAAAACGTTTTAGCGTGTAACAAAAAGAGTCGTTGAAAGTGGTCCGTAACAATACTGGTGAGATTGATGACGGCATAAACAGTTTATTGCCATATGAATGTTGAATATTCAGCTGTTCAGAATTTAAAATTTTGTAGCAAAACAAAATAGCAAGATAATAAAACCGAATCAACACAAGTTTTATTGGTAGGTAGGTGGTGGGGGTACATTCTTCTTCGTAAACTGAACTCTGTCTATTCAACATTCCTGGTACCGCATTAAAAATTAGGATGCCCTGTGTATATGTCATGAATGGAATTTGCAACAGCAAATGGAGCAGCCGACGGATTCACTACCGAGCTACAAAGACTATCATTTATGATTTGAACTGAATAATTCTCGCTCGCATCATAGTACCTCCAGTCCCACGGATCTGGATAGCGTGCGCAAATTGCGTAATTAACACGGCGTCGGCGTTACAGCGTCTAGTCTAGACGTATTCCGGCGTACTCGCAATAATACTGCTGAGAAATTTGGAGACTTGAACAAACTAAAGTTAAACAGGTCGAGATTGGTTCGCCGCGCTCGACTCCTTCTACAACTTCAGTGAAAAGTAAACAAATGGCTCGGCGAAGCTGAGAACTTTGTTACGACTCACTCATTCTTTCACTTGATACAAAACTATAAGATGCAAGCCGTGGAAGTTCACGGCGTATCTAAATGCAAAACAAACATGTATTGTATGAGCCGTACATGTCAAGTTCAATTGGTTCAATGGAAAATTTTATTTGAACGTCTGTTATCGCGCGCCGATTGTACGGGGCGGTGGTCGAGCGTTTTTTGGTGTATTTGTTGGGGGCACGACGGTTATAGATTGCGGCTGCGGTGCGGTCAGCGAGTCGAGCCGAGGGTGCCATCATTTAGCGTGGGGTGGCACGTTAGGCCAGCTTCACACGAGTCATGTCCCGTACCGCCCGCTCACGTTTTGTGCTTCCGCACCCGACGAATCAACTTAAATATGCTAATGTGTTACCAGGCTTTATGGTACATCAGTGTTATTAACATCATAATATGATATGCATACATTAAGCGTAATTTAGAGCTAAGCAAATGAATTCGTAATGAAATGTTTGGTACTTATTTTTTTTTAACAAAATAACAATACAAAGTTTACTTTTCAAGGCAAACACGCACATATAAATTGTAAGTAATTATTCTAGGTACCTACATCTAATTTTAAACGATTCTTAATTTTGTTATGATTAATTAATAGGTTGCATACAAGTAGATGATTATTGATGACATATAATTAATTTTAAAATTATAGTTTCCAACCGGAAACGATGATTGGTTTTACGAAAAAAATTAAGATCGATATCGTATTTCGCAACTTGTTTTAAATGTTATCTTAGAAGTGAACGTACGTGGCGAATTCACTTACGGCAGTGCGGGAACAGTAATTGGGCGCCTTGTTAGTAAAACGACGCCCCTGAAGGCGTTATGCTCATGTCAAACTGTTAGTATCGTATGTCGGTAGCGCGGCGGCCGACACTCCGGTGATATTATCGATAGGGTCGCTACTCGTCTTTACACGATATTCGGAAGCAGTGTAGGCCTATTTGTGATTATTTAACTTAATATAAAAATGTAGTTTTACTACAAAGTTTGACAATGTGTTCAAGATTATCAACTTGTGACATTCATTCAAGTTTCTACTTCGGGACTCGACTAATCTTGGTTACTTAAATATTACTACCCGACTATAAATGAACAAAAGAAACATGTATACCTATCTATGTATTTCAGATTTCAGTGCTCAATCGGCATACACTTTATCGTATCTCAACGGGACTCGCAGACAACCCTGGGTGTCTGGTTGCGGGTTGCGTTCCGGCGGGGCGTATCGATCAGGGGCGGCACTCGGTGCGCGGCGCGGGGCCGAAGGGTCCACTTATCGCAGTCTTCGCGCCTAATTTATCGCGCCGTACCCTATCGATGCAGGGCTCAGGGCTCGGGTCGCAGGGCGATTCAGAGCCGCGGCCGCCCGCGCGATGCGCCGCGACTCGCGTTAATTTTTTCACCAACTTTACGGGTTTACATTGTTAATTTGTTACTCGATTAACTTACGTTAATGTTCTCTAATTACACATGGTTTTTGTTTCTTTAGATAATTACTTAGAATGAAGATAATTTATTTATTTCAACGTTATTTATGACAATTACGTACTTACGCAAGCATGAATCTTAAAATGAAATAATTTAGGTTGGGTTAAATTAAGTCCGCTGCAGACTGAGGCGGTGACTAAGTTTCAAACTAAACAGTAAATTCTCAGTAAAACATTATTTAAGGTTTCACGACGGCACCGAATCGAACCCTTACAAATCCACCCACTGCGATTACCTATATCCGTCGCGTCGGTATTTTTTTACATTGTTCTTTATGAAGGCAAAAACCGTATTATATTTCGTTTTCAATTACGAATGTTCAGAGATAGCTAGCTTATCGTGCGTGTTAATGTCGGTAGTGGAAGTTAACATAAGGGCCTGCGACAGCTACACGCAGTCGCTCGCCGGTTATTACTGGCCGGCTAGCCGTCTAATTACACGATAAATAACTGTGCATTATCACACCTAGGTAACGTAATAGCTAGGTCCTAATGAATGAGACTAAAGCTGTTATCTACTGTTTATTATCCAGAAGCGATCAATTATAAGATAATGTTTCATATTACCATTACATTGAAAACTGGGACTCCAGACAAGGTTTTTACAATAAAACTTACAGACATACAAAATGTTACTTCAAGAAAATAAATATAAATAGGTATGCGTTAAGTAATCGTAGATTTAGATACAGAAAATACACACATGTCAACAAAATGTATAGGGGTATGTATCTATTTACATGACTGCTATTAGGGGTGCAACTGCTCGGCATGGTAGTCGTGTGCAAAGTATCGATCACGTCGATTTCGGCGGCACAATCTGAAGCCGCGGGACAGCGCGCAAACGGGCCGTGCACTTAGCATGCGCTTACCGAATCTCGAACTGGACTTGAATATAGGATATGATTTTTAAAATAATTAGATACGTATTTCAAATCCACAGGTGAAAAGTAGATTTGTACGTTATAGTTGTTTAGGTATGAAAATAAAAGTCGATTTTGTAGTTGCTTTTGAATCGAAAGCATTATTCCTTTCTATAACTCTTCCGTTCTAAAACTAAAGCGACAAAAAAATTACAAAGTTCATTACCAATTATATTTCACAGGCCATAAATTGTGTCCATTTCAACCTTATAACAGGAATTTTGATAAATTATTTTAACAGTCTTTTGCACGAAGGCGTTAATTATTCCTATGTGTATAGAACTATTGTGTGTAGGTATGTGTGTGTATATACCTATTTTTGTACATTTCCCTGTGTCCCTAGTCCCGGTCCTGCGAGGGAGCGTGAAGGTCGCCGGGCGGGGGCACGTCTCTGATCAATACCAAGATCGCTTGTCATTTAATAACAATAGATACGAACTGAACAGTGTACACATTGTTTGTTTCTCAAACTATTCTATTAATAGTTCTTGGGATTCGTGAAAACTTCATAGAATAGGATGCGGTTATTTCAGGATTAGCTCAGCTCTGTATTGTTCAAGTTTGTTATTAATTACAAAATGAACATGAAACAGGAGAATTAAAAACTCATTTACTTTATTTATTTCAAAGACAAGTAAAACTGTATGTTCCAGTTTCTACTAGCTAGCAATTTCAGTGGACTAAAACAAGCGATCGTTCGTAACGCGGGTCCTACAACCCCTTATTATACGAACCGCTTTAAAGTTGTTGACATTACGACTATTGCCAGTAGATCCGTCCGAAGATAAGAGGCTCGTTTTATGACGCTGTTCAAACATGTGCGCGCGACGTAATATTATGACGAAAGCTCGGGGGTGTTTTCAATTGCGATGCTTCACACATTGATTTACATAATTATGTAAGTGATAATATAATTGATACCTACCTCGAACGTAACAGTGAAATTTTACATATTTTCAGTAAATGGGATGATTGATGTTATAGCTAAAACTTCTTAACAAGGGAATAAGAATTACAGATTTTCTAACGTAGACAAGTAACAAAATTGATACAAATGTCGCAGGGCGAGTGAAAATTCCGGCGCCAACGGCGGCCGGGAGCGAAGAGTGAATGATTAATGACGCCGTTCACTAGACCGGAACCGGAGCGGATCGAGCGGGCGCGGCTCCACGTGTAAATCAACCCGTCTGGCGAACTCCGCCATTAGAACAATAGCGAATAGAATCATTCGCTATACAAACACTAGCAGAAAAGCTCGATAGCGCGAACGTAAAAAATTCCTACGCACATAGAAGCGGGTACGATGAGTGAATGATTAATGGCAGAGGGCAGTAAAGCAAAACGCTGCGGACAACGAGCGGGCGGAGCGCGCCTTGCAGTAATGACAGCCCTTGCCGGCCCGATGATCGCCCTTGCGACCCGCCCGGCCGGCCCGAGTCCAGCCTAGCTCATGAAAAAACCATTTGAAAGCTTCGCGTTACATTTTGCGATTACCCTGAAACGTAGTAGTGGGATATAGACAGGCGCACATTTGATTATTCGACATGATAGAAAAGATTGGTGGTCGATGATTAGCTTAATTGAATTTAAAACTAAATTCAGATGATGACTGAAAGTAGATGGTTAAAGATTAAATAGAAAAAATATTAACAACTCCTGACAACTACCTACCTACATAATTCTATCAAAAACTTCGGGAGCAACATACATGCATTAAAATTAAATTTTAGAGCCTTATGATTCCAACTATCTAATTAGCCTCGAGAGCTCAACAACACCCACAACCGAATTAGCAGTAAACAAGCAATTCGCGCTGCTTTGAAAGTTCAAAGTGCGTCTCCACCCACGTCGTGCCGCCCAACGCCGACCGCCCGACCAGCCCGACCAGCCCGACACGACCTACACGACCTACGCGTACCGATCCGATGCAATACAGCCGTCCCGGCGTCCCACGCGATTCCATCCACGAGCCCCCCGTTCGATGTACAATGCGCATTCGACGGGACCCCGCCCTAGATAATGCATTTACGAACATCAAAGCTGGAGATGATTGATACTTGTTATTTTATTGCACGTTGGAGCGTGCTTTAGTGCTGTTAATTAATAAACAAATACAAGCTTTGTGTATATTGCAATACATTTCTCGTGAGCTCTTGGTAGTTTTTATAAAGTAAGTAGGTACCTAGCTATCAACTGGAACTCGCGAAATTTCTTTGACGCTTGCGTTATTATAAGCAGGGTGGTGCAACATGGTGTCATAAATTATTCGCTACTATACGTAATTATCCGCTTATCTGTGGCCGACTGTTCAACATCATCAGATACTCATCCCTGATGCGATACAAAGATAAGGACTATTGCAATATCCGCACCGTCTCACCTACCATCATTAGACTGCGATATAGCCGTAGTCGGTGGTAACTGGTAATGAATAAGTAAACGCGACGGACCGCGCCCCAGCGCGACACACCACGCCTCGCCATACGCCAGGTGCCCCACTCGTACTTAATAATTAAAACGGTGATTGGTGAGCGTCAACGATATGTTTGTTTGGTAAGCGTTGCATGCAATGAGTGTAGTACTTGCGTAATCGTTAATCATGTATGGCGCTTCACCGGGTGGACAGTGCTCGAATATGGGTCGTCTAACAACACTATCGAAGAGAGCTACACAACTTTATTCCGCTACTCATACGCTTCGTCCTAGTTATTTGACGTTCAAGAGTGAGCTAAGGACTTGAAGCTCAATAGACAGTTGGCATGTAACTTCTTCAATTGTAGTCCAGTGATGTCGTCACCGGCCGAGAAAGTTAACGTCAAGGTGGACTTGCTCTTGGTCAATTTATCTCTATGACAATGACACGCAGAAAAACAAACCCAAGTACCTATTCATAATCAACAGCAATCCATCCAATCGATCCTCCACTACTAAGGCTACTTGTCGGAATGTGAGTTTGCAATCATTCCAGCTACAGATAAAAATCTAGTAGGTACCTGGAAAACAACGCGGGAATAACGATGTAAAGAGCAAAGTACTTAATTGTCTTCACTCGACGCTCGATAAAATCGCACGTCCAATAAAATGTAGGCTGTAAGCATTCCATAAACAGCATCTATCCGAAACGAGTGATAAGCCAACACGACTGCCGAAGCCGATAGCTGATAGCGCAGTGGATGCGGTTTGCGGTCGCACTCAGTGTTATTTTCATATTTACGACGCGACGCGACGCTAATAAGCTTTGTATGTTCAAAACATTAAGTTGTGACTAATTGTACTTGTTTGCAGATTAATTCGTGTCTTTGTTAGTATCTAAATTTCGCACGATAAAAACGAAATCAGATATGTAATTACATATAATTAACGAGCTCACGCTTTCAATGTTTATGATAATGTAATTAAAAAATACCAATAATGTTATTAGCGATTGATTCGACTATGCTTAATTGTTTATTGGCGAGTTATCCACGTGTACAGTTCGCGACCTTTATCACTTCGCGATAAACCCGAGCGTCGGTCTCCACGACAGTACAGGGAGAGCCGGGGTAGCTGCCCCCGCGGCCCCCCACCCCGCAACACACGAGCCGCTCGAGTACAGGCTACGGCTACACATATCCAACCCCTAACGTCACCCACTAAGGGCGAAAGTCACACGCTCCCCTCTGACATTTATGTAGTGTGCAAACGCAAAGAAAAATGCAATTTGCTTGTAGTGTCGTCGGAGGAAATATATCAATATGCCTTTATCAACCCACCCGCATGCAATTTATTGGGCTTCGTATTAGGATATTCACTTCAGGCTTATTAAACTATTGAAAAGTCAAAGGAAAAAGATTTCTATATCACGGAAACATTGATTAATCCTACTAATCCTACTAATATATT
>LGAG01000157.1:1020848-1035176 GCA_001278395.1 Lerema accius
AAGTATAAAAGGTAATTGGTCGTTTTTCTTTCCCGTAATTGTGGCGCCACCGGTAATGGTTTTCGTTAAATCTGCATACGAATACTATTTATATAAATTGTTTCTTAATTCTTATCTCAACGTTATATACGTAGTACCTAAGTTATAATAATTCAATGACATTGTGTACTCAAAAATATATTTCAGTTGTCTTTCCTGTTTTGTTCCAATAACAGGCATTTCAATTTAAAATATTTTTGGTTACACATACCTATTTCTTAAATGTAGATAAGTGTGTTATGTAATAATAATAATATTGATACTGGTCAAAGCGACGTCCATGAATTAACAAATCTGTAAATTATTACGATAATCTAAACTTCCAATTAGAATCATATTTGGTTATGTTGCGCTCGCTATTCATAGGTAATTCAATGTAAACTGTACGGCATCACAGTAAATGTTAATGGGTATCGGCTCGGTGTGTCGGTATAGTCGGTGTCGGTCGGTAGCCAGTAGTGGCCGACAGGTGGTGCGGTGCGCGTCGACCTTGGATATGCAAATGTTGAGGGTCAAAAGCCCGACGACCCCGCGCCCGAGCACCGGCCGCCGTCACCGCTGTCACTCGCCCCTGGACCCTATGGTTCATGTACGTAGATTATTTTGGTAAGGAGAATGTTTAGAAAATCGATAGGTTAGCGAAAGTTACATATTTAACTAGTGGCCCGCCCTCGCTTCGCTTCGGTGTATATTTTAGGTTAAAAGGTGACTACTACACGTGTTGTATGTTTTTTCAACATGGCTGTATTTGGATGGAAAACCCAAATATCTTACGGACCCATATTTTTTCTAAAATAAAATATAGCCTATGTTACTCGTAGATAACGGAGCTTTCCATTGGTGAAAGAATTTTTGAAATCGGTCCAGTAGTTATTGAGCCTATTCAATACAAACAAACAAACAAAAAAATATTACCTCTTTATAATATTAGTTTAGAAGTTTAGATAACACTAAACGACCCAGACTGCGGTCAATATTCAGCCATAGCTCATTATGTATAACTAGACGATAATGGTGACTTAATATCCCTGGCAAGATCTTCCTGGCTAGGACAGGTGGCCAAACTTTGACCTCTCAATCAGAGCTTCTTCCATTCATCAAATGTCAAAACTGACTAAGTTGGAGTAGCAAAACACAATACGTAGAACAAATCTCACACGACTATTAAATTAACCTGTATATCTTCAACACACAATGTTCTACGTTAACAGGTTAACTGCCCAATCAACAAATGAGCCCGTGAAATGTACTATTACTGTATTTCTATTTTAATAACTCTGAAGCCAATTGCGAAGTCGTTAAACAGAGAAGATCATAGAGCATGAATTCTGCATGTGAGTGAGTGATACCTTCAGGCAAACGAACCAAACGGCCCTCTTGCCCTCTTCTGCTTGAACAATCTACCCCCTACTCGCTGCAAGGGAAATTAAGCGTGACGACAATGTCAGAAGCAGATATAATTTCCAAGAACGTTAGTAATTATCTTGTAAATAACTATAACACGGCGCAGATCAATACTTTATAATTGGAAATTAGAATGACAATTGTCACCGATGTTCACGTTACCTCAATATCGACAAAAGTGCTATCAATAAATCCAGACAGAATTGACCACTGAAAGCTTACAAAATGCGAAGGGCATTATAATGATACGATCAAGATAATAATTTTCACATTTACTGCGGGGTGAATTGTTTTGTGACATAAATTGTAAATGATTCACACGAACCCGATACCGGCTATAGGTATCGGTACCGACAGGAGGGGGGTAGGGAGTTAGTAATAGAGTGGGCAGTGATCGAGGCAGCGAGTTGAGCGAGTCGACCGTAATTACTAAGCACAAAAACGTTATTGAGTCCGGTCGGTCCGCCAAACCGAGCCGCATATTGTCTTGGTGTCGCTCGCCGCTCAATATTTAATGGCGCGCCATTCGAGGGTCAATGGACTTCTTCCCGCGACACCACCATCTGCGGCGGAAGGGGGTCCTCCAGTCCACACCTGGCAGACGCGGCGCGTGGGGTCGCATCGACCTAACGCGATAAGGGGCGGCGGCACTAAACGAGTTTAGCCTCGGCGGCCGCGCCCGAACGAGGGTTGCGTCTTGTAATCGCTACTAAAACGTCTTGCGGATTGATTCGTTCTACACATCGTTTCTCTCTAAGCGGCCGTTTACAACTCGATAAAGCGTTAGATTTAAATATACGTTGCACGTTCTCCAGTTGGCTGTCAGTTTGTTAAATAATTTGCTTTTAAACATGAACAGTTATTCAGAATTTATCTACTCTATAACTATTGCCTTTTTATTAATATATCTAGATATAAACATCCCGTTATGGTTGTTAAAACTTAAGTTATACAATGTAGGTATCTAGGTAATAAAAAAACACACCACATTTAAATTTATTTATACAGCTTTTAAATCGTGTCTCTTGTGATCTGGCAAATTAGTACGTTCACAGTTCATTCTATAAATAGTGATAACATTACATTACACAAGTGGTGATTCCGCTTGCACTTTTACAACGCCGTCAGCAGTAGGTAGTGTTTACCCGCACATGAAATAACGATTGGTGATAAGGGATGTCAAGGTCTGATAGCGGTTCGATTACAAACAGGGTGACTGGCATATCTGTCACTGAGTCTGAGTAACAATGCACTGATAGAAAATGGCTCCACACGCTGCTATTGTAGTTTTCCAAGATGTTTTCTTTTCACTTTTAAAGTTTGTTTATAAGACAAGGTAAGAAAATCTGTATAAAGACTGTAAATATCAGTACGCTGAGCAATATCTTGTACATTTTAAAAAAGTAGCTGAAGTAAATAAATGTTACTTTCACATAGGTAGGTATTTGACAAAGACCGAGAACAAGTTTGTCCAGCGGTGGGATATTTATAGTGATGTTGATGCGCTGAGCGCGGTGTCGGCGGCTAGCGCGCAAAGAATGCGCGTCGAGCGGCGGCGCGCGCTTTCTAGCGGCGATGCGCCCGCACAGACCGCTTCACTTTCTATTGTGTGACGTGACGACATGCCGCCATTAAAAATCACACGGCTTCACTCCTACTATGTTACTTCAATTGCGGAATGGTAAAATTCCACCAGCATCTGTATTATGGCAACATTACAATGTTTAAAGTAGAAACATTCCACTGGCGAGGCTAGCGTGTATAGGTAATTGTCATGTGTACCGTTGAATTGTAACGTTAGACGTAAGCCGAGGCTCGCTCGAGCCTATCGTTGTCACCGGGAACTAGAAAGTTGGTAAGGTAACTGAATCGACCAGTATGTAGAACAGTCGACTTGTCACGACTCACGAGTTCACATTACATTTGAATTCGCGTTGAATTAATCTAGCGACGGCTCCTAGAGAGAAAATTTCGCAAGCGTTAAACAAATCATTCCAAATAGGTAGACGCGGGATTCACTTCCCACTATCGCACGGCAGCTAAAAGCGCATAGGAGCCTCTCGACAAATGTCTCTTCTCGGCGCTAATGGCTTTCCAATACGCCCAAGGGGACGTCAATAGATTGCGATAAAATTCGAATAAAGATATCGGTAGTGCAGGACGCAAGAAAAGGATATTACGCAAAGTTATCCCGGGACAAAGCTGCGAGGTCGCGTTGAAGAAGTTTATAGGAAAATCTGCGGTTATTTGAATTTAAAATCCGAACGTCGCCGGGAACAGCGAGCGGATAACACCCGGCTCGTGCGGTGCTAACCCGGGAATTCAGACCGTGACCGGTCGTAAGGCGAGTTTACAGCACTTAGCGGGCCTTTGAGCCGGGAGTCAAACGAGGCTAAGCCTCGGCCCGCTCGAGAACTTTATTTGCTAACGTCAACCGTTCAAGTAAACGACATTATAATAGTTTATTTTATGTTCACTGTCCATTGTAGACGTAAATAAAGTATCAGCTCGGCGCTAAATAAAAAAATAACTAAAAAGAAATCTGGTAGCTGGCGTATAAAATGAATGAGTATTATATTATAACTTGCTACAAATAAGAATCAAAACAAACAGAAGTTACAAACAAAAGAAAACAACTAATGGGTTATTGCTGCACCCATCTCATTAGCTCTTACTCTCGAGTAGTGCGCTGCCATCGATTATTTATTATAATAAAGACAGAACTGTAGAAAACAACCTCTTAACATAACAATTTTTAGAACAAACAACCGTATTTTATTTACGAAATACACAAACTTGACCTATTTGCCAACTCCCCGCGCGTGCCGCCGCCCGCTGCACGCGGCGTTTGCTGTCGCTCACTGACTCCCTGCAGATTCTTTGCTTTATGGTAATTTAATTTTACTTAGCAAATGTCAAGAAAAATATGTGATTTCCAATTTTCATAAATCGTAGGTACATAATGTTTAAAAGAATTAATTATTTTTTGACAATTCCTATAACTAAACAATTTCTTAAGTGGTCGTTAAAACTGATTTAGCTTAGTGCAGCAGGGGCGATAATGCGATAAATGTGAAGCAATCAAGACAAATCTAATAAATTAATATCATAGCTGGATAAGAAAGCAACCAAGTTGCGTACAATTAACAGTTTACTGTAAACAATGTGGGTCCGTAAGCGAGCAAAAGAAGCAAAACCGTGAACGGAAAAAACTGCACGGCCAAAAAAGTGGAACACCGCTAGGCAGCGCGTGCGAGCGAGACGGAACGTGCGGTGCGAGCGGGACCGCCGGCGCGAAAGTGAGAGGAGGCGAGCGAGGCGGCAACCGCGCAGTTACGTTACGAGCAGGGTAAACAATCGCGCGGTGACGAGATGCGCGTGCGCCGCCACCGACCCTGCACTTCGCTGCTGCATTTTTGATGTGTGACGTCACGAGTAAAACATACTAGAGATCGGTCGAATATAATACGTATTATTTAGGACATCTAATTAGGCGGCGGTTAATGATTGATTACACGTCAACCTATTCAATAACAAATTGTTTTTTTTATTTTTATCAATTAAAAATAGATAACATTTTTGTTTTGTAACGTTACTATGGAAATTATTTTGTATAATTTCGTTACTACCCAAGACACCTTAATTTGTAAAATTGTAACTAGAGATGAGCAATATGAATACAATATTTATGCTATAACTTCACTAATGGCAATCACAAAAATCATACTACCCTTTTTATTTACGAATACGAATATTCATTTCCAATATTCACAGAGGCCTGCACCGATTATTTTAAAACTTATGTGCAATTATCTCCCCCCTTCAAATCGCCAGTGTCCACTTCACGATATAAACATTGTAAACAAACATATTGGGGCGGCCTTCAACGTCAATGACATTTAACCTGCATTTTTTATCATTGCATAACAGCAACTTCTGCAAACTGCGTTAGTCGGTCGTGGCGTCAACGGAAGCCGAGTTCTGAGACGACATCAGATCTATTAAGACGGGAGTATGTATGGCATCGTGCAACTTTATCGGCTGTCCTCGATATTTTATCTCTTCATACATAATTCTAAAGCCAGTTGTCCATCTATTTGTGAAAATGATACAACTTTATTGCTACTAAGTTATCCAGTGGTTATGGATGGACAGTACGCAAAGCGTTGCTTAAACTATTAATAGTACCTACTTTCTATACTGGACTCACCCCATTAATGTCGCACTACAAGCCTAGGTGGCATGGACCTTTCCTCATAGCTAAGGAGTCATAGAGCATATTCCACCACGCTATCAGTGCGAGTTGGTAAAGGGGTGGTATTCAGAGCGGTTATCAAACGTACAGTAAAGAATCGATCCAATTTTAACAATGTAAATATGATGTGTAAACGCCCGGATTTTACAAATTCGTTGACGTCTATTGAAATGTGAGGATTTCACTTGATCTCTTGGGGTTACGCAGTCAAATCGTGTTCTTATTTCACAAATCAACTTAAGGACGTGGGCGGCATTGATTCGGTAATCGTAAATGCTACCTTGATTCCGACTTTAGAACAAGTGATGCCAACAAAGGAAACGTTTCATCTGGCTACACATAGGTGATATGTGACAGACAACAGAAATGAACTGTATACCGCTGTGATTGGTTAAGATGAAAAGTAAATAGGTACCTACCTACTAAATCTAGGGTATTCTATTTTAGGACAAAACTTCAAAGATCCGACATCAAAAAGTCGAATTGTCTTTTTGATATAAATATGACATTCACAATAGAAGCGTATACTATTGTGCGGCGCATCGCACAAGACAAGGCAGCGATGCGTGCGTGCCGTGCGCTCTGCGCGTTGCGCTGCGCCGTCCACTTCCGCGAACTTCATCATTATTATGTGTTGCGCGTTTCATTTCACCCGTCCCACGGAAGCGCCACCTTCTCCACGAGCGAATGTAACCTTTACCACCAAATGTACACTGTTCATAATTGCTCGCGGCCGCAGTGACGATGGCGTGACAAAAGCCAAGCAGAAACAGCCCGGGCTGTACTGTTACCATGCGTCCGACCGGTATACATACGGCAATGTAAATCAGCGATCGAGATAAGACATGTGCCTAACGTATGAAAGGTAACAATTCAATTTCGCCACGATCAGACTGTACATGCGTTATCTCAATGAGATATCGGTGGCTTGTAGAGTAAACAAAATGAAATTAGTCGTTTACGATGAAGTTAATCTTGATGTCATAATCTAAGTAATCATTCAAAAATCATTGCTAACTTTACAGCGATAAATAATAATTAATTAGTATAAATAATAAGTAAACTAAATAATAATTAATTAGTATAATAATTATACACTGATAAATCTTTTAATTTATGGGAATACAGCCTAGATAAGGGTCATCCAATAAATACTAACAAGTTCGTCCACTTCCACGGTACTCGGATGTCGAGAAATGTGATGATAGAAATTAATTTTGCTTGACTATCATTTCGTAACTCGTGATAATATGAATAATATTTACCACACGTAATACAAAAATAACACTTCCTAATAATGCATAACTGACGATTCAGTAACAGCCTAAGTGATGATGTAAATAAGCTAATAACACACTTCGTTACATATTGAGTGCCTAATAAATTTACATATCTGCCAGTTAAAAGAATTGAGGAAGTTAGGTCATAGGGCACTATTGATAAATGAATAATGAAAGGAAAGGAATAACCGGGAGAATATTGTTGCAAGGCAAGATCAGACGTAGAATGAGGAAGTATTTGAAATACTAAAATTAGGAAAACTTTAAGAAAAAAAAAGACAATTAGCTTATGGTGGGCTATACACGGACTTCTTCTAGCTATCGGCAGCTTAACGCATTCTGTTTATGGCCAGCCTAACCTGACATATTTTGCGAATAGAGGAAAACTGATTCCTATATTATGCTGGAGATCTAACCTTAGATTTTGAGACTAAATAACGACCTGCCATGACCTGACCTCATATTTTTTTAGCAAAATGTTTTCTCAAAACAAAAACGATTACGCACCGCTTGGTACAGTAACGACAAAGGGCGACTTACGGTCTAGGAGATGTAGGTCACGATTAGCATTAGCCAGGGTTGGAGTACTGACTGTTCTAAATTCAAATTCTGTCACGTTAAATCTAGCTTAAAGCAGTTATAGCCTAGTGGTTTGAACATTGGTCTCTCGAACGGGAGATCCCGGGTTCAAACCCCACGGCACGCACCTCTGATTTAAAAAGTTATGTGCGTATTAGATACTAATTATCACTTGCTACGGTGAAGGAAAACATCGTGAGGAAACCTGCACACCTGAGAGTTCTCCATAAAGTTCTCAAAGGTGTGTGAAGTCTGCCAATCCGCACTAGGCCAGCGTGGTGGACTATGGCCTCTGCCCCTCACATTGTGAGAGGAGACCCGAGCCCAGCAGTGGGACAGTTATGGGTTGTTGATGAAATCTAGCTTCTGGTGCCCTAACAAGGGACTAGGTAATTCGAATCGGCCCATTTCGTGTGAACTAGCAATTTCTGGTTACCCTCATGTTTTAAGTTGTTTTATCGACGAACACTAACCATTAATGTAGTGCAAAGATCAGGTGTCGCAGAATCAGTTTATAATTTACTTGATGGGGCTGGCTCTAGGGAACTTTTGATCCGGGTTTTCTTCCCGCTGGGTAATACGTAAATAGTTTACCGAAGCGAAGCGAGATCGGTCACAGTTGTTTATTATTATAGCAACTAACAAGTCCGTTTTATTCGAACAGAACTACATACCGTATTATGCAGAAAACTAAAGGAGCTTTATACAAAAGTCTGGATCGTAAAACACATTCTTCTGACGGCTTCTACCATGTTACTCGAGGCAAGTGGGCGGTATCCAGCGAGTAGACATTTACCGCCCGTTATCTCTTGCTCGCTCTAATTTGAGCTGTCACAACACGTGCGAGCGAGACAGCAGCACAATAAACATGCTACCAAACTGCTGTACAGTTATCTGAGCCAATATTGTGATAAAACTATTACCCGTGACCCTAGTCTATTATTTACTATGAGATATATATTTTATCATTTTCGATATACTCTTGACGTAAACTACAATAATATTACTATGACAGAGTTAGATCACATCGTAACCGGTACACGTGATACAAACAAATGCCAGAACTAATATTTAACGAAACCAATACGGTCGCTGGGTCACCAAGTTGTTGCTTTCAGAAGATTTTAATTTATACCAAATTATTTTCAATCAATAAAAAGTAACCTTTTGCCCAATTAACCATGATCGAAATTCGTTCCTGCTCCATAGCTGCAACGTTTCTTCGCTGAGAATGAGAATGTTTGTGTATGCTTCGGCTGCGAGGACAAAATGAAAACACCGGCGCCAATGTCGAACAACAGTGCATACCTTTAAATAGAAGGCCTCAATTACGGCGAGTGTCTCGACACTGCGTGCCCGGCGCTGGCTAACACTAGTACTGTACACGGGCAGCCGACGCGGCTCATATTAATTCAGGAGCAAGCGCTATATTGTTATGCGTCCAACGCTGCGGCAGGCACGCGCCCGCGCCGGTGAGGTCACTCCTAGCCGACGATGGTCGGGCCCCGGGCCCCCGGCGACGAATTACAAACTATTGCAATTGTATTATAGTATCTAATTTATTAAATTTATAAAATCAAGCTCTAGTTCTAATTGAGTTTGATATTGGATGTGTTCAAAAGACCGTCTGCATAGTTGAATTTTAAAGAAAAATAAAACAATAGTCTTATTTTCCAATTAAAGAAACTGAATTTACCTAATCTAAAACAACGAATAAAAATCAATTACGTTTTCCTAAACAATGACTCGATCACTTCAAGATAATTAATTTCTTCAAAAGTGTTCGATTTTAGCATAAAATTAAAGTTTGGTTTTATTTCCTGTCAATTCACTTATTGTTCAGTAGGCAAGGTCGGCAATTGTCAAATGAGTCACTGCAGCCACACGAGTTGCAGCTCTTCGACTCCAGGTAAACATTTACTTCTGACGACACCCGCCGGCCGCAGACGACGGACGCTGTGACGTCACACGATCACGACTACTCAGTAATAACGACAACGTAAACTCTCAAAACATTTGTTTTCCTTAGATATTAGGAATTTCATTCATTTCGTTGTAAGAAATACGACTTATAAAAACTTCTACTAGCATACGAAAACTGAAGAAGTATTTACAACGAATACCTTCCGTTATCAACTTGATTTCCTGCCAACTTCCTAGAATGTTTTTTGAGTATTTCAATTGGCGTGGCAGGACTAGCCAAGTGTTACAAAATGTCCAACGGCGGCTAGGACCACTACATAATTATGAACTTGTCTAAATACTTATTTCTGCTTACAGGCTTGTAACATCAAACTGCTTTGAACTAAATCTGAAAGTGAAAACATAACACCGATAAAGATTTACGATTACCTAAGATTGATTTCAAAAGTCGCGTAGCTGTCGAATACTTGCCCGAGCAGCTCTGTAAAGAGATTCATTTCGTATAGACAATACGTTAACCGTCCAAGTTTCAATTCGCTGACGACTGGCTTGTCGTGTTACATTGTTCGTCTTCGTCGCGAACGATTGTTTGAAAGCCTTATGATGTCACAATCAAGTAGAATTAATAACTTTACAATTAGGCGGACGGGCCATTGAACTTTTGATTGTTTTTAACATTGCGATCGTATAATTTGTTTGTTTTCTGGGTAAATGTACGAATATTTGAGTATTTATTTACAATACCGTAACATTAAAATTGAATATAAGAACAACAGAAACAGAAATAACAGAGTGACTTAATTATCCGCTTTTTGTTGATCTATTTTGATCATACGTCTACACTCTACAATGTTCTTAAAAATACAAAGCAAGTGCCTATTACGAGTTACGTATATTCAACACGGTTTATTTACATCCAAATCATAAACACAATCGGAGTGAACATCAATCAAATCTGTTCACACAACGTAACCTACTTCAGGCCGGTACAATATTAGGTAGACGTAGAGCACAATAGTCGTTCCAGCGTGCTATTAGCCCGACAGGATAACGACTTCAAGATACGTCTCGCTAATACATGCAGCTGTACAGGTAATCAGGATTGACGAGTTGTTGGATTACCTCGTGAAGCAGAGTCAAACGGGCTCTAGTGAATTGGGCATTAGCTGAACGGAATAGGTTTATCTACCTCCGTAGGCGGAGCTTAATAGTAGAAGCTTCAGAGCTATGCGAAGGATTTCTTTTATAAATATAATCATATACCTATTGTACTTGCATCTAAGCGTACCTAGCCGTACTTTCATCGATCCCAAGAGAAGCATCTGTCGGCATGATCAGAGGAGTATGCTTTAGGGCTCCCGAGTCGCTAGGAGATTCTTGGTCAGTGGGCTATTAGTGACTGGAGGCAAATTATTATTGCTTTTAGAAGATGCGAAATATGAACAGAACGGAGTGGCTACTGCTCTTTAAATGAAAGACTCTGTACTAAGGTGTAAAAAGCGTACTCAATATTGCATAGTTTACCTTACCAACGCCAGTAAGAAAATTTTAAACCGAATAATACGACTCGATAACACCTTTGTACTGAGCTTCACTGCTTACCGTGTCGTATAGGCAAGTAAGACATAATAAAATTTTATCTTGAACTGCTGAATAACTAAACTAATACAATTTATGATTTACAACATTCAGTTGAACGCTGGGCGCGTTGTGACTTATGACGGTTATGCAATAGCCGTAACAAGACGCCTAGTGTTATGTTTACATTCATTTTACTTTTATAATTTCAGCTCTCAGCGCCGTACCGGAATTTTTGTCGTATTTTTTCCGTTGTTAGCAAACGAGCGCGGAAAGAAGTACAAATAAACGTAAAAGACGAGGACACGAAAATGCCACGTCTCGTGTAGAAGGTATAGCTGTTGAAGTTGAAAGGGTTGCAAATGGATCAAAAAGAGCTGGGATTTCGTCGGTGTTCCTGTTCAGTTTTCACCATGAACGAGGGTGCAGGGAGCAGAGCGTCGCGGCCAACGACCTCGTGCGGTCGTTCGTCTAGAATTTCGAGGATCTGCCCTAGATTTTTTTACCTCGCGTTACGTAACTCCGCTCAACTTGCGGCTAAACAAGTGGACGTTTACTTAAAGTTTATAATATCGTTTTTGTTTCTACACAGTAACAATCCTGTTCTTTGTTGGAGGTAGCTTTCAGCGACGTATATACCAGTTGCTAATGATTCACAATCCTAATAACATTGGTCACAGGTCTAGGTAGATCCTAAGCATAATATTCAATTCATTACGCCTATATTTATATGTTAATTAACTTTAGTTTTTGAAGGGAAGAATGAAGATTACATTAGCGTCTGTTTCCATTAACATCGGCAATCTCCTCACTCCCGTTTACTGTCGAATTTCCTCTAAACATAGATCGCGAGTGACAAAGCCGAGGTCCTCTCCAGCCCGGTGATGCGTTAGCGGCACACGGCTAAATTACAGCGTATGTGCGACACAAGGATGACGGTGCGACACAGAACACAATGAACACGCCGCAATCCTTTTGTGGCACAAAGGACTCGTTGACACGCCGCGCCGTGCCATTCATCATGCGACTGGCTTGGCGTCGCCGTCGTACCACTGGTCCGCTGCCGCGATGCCGTAGCCATTATAGATTAAGGCGAATTATTCCATCATCACCTCATAGCGTTTTTTTTTCTTTATTTCTAAGAGTCTTAAGCAGATTGGTGTATTTTTATCGTCTTTTGACATTTACTGTGACAGTTGTTACGTTTAAATACACTTGCAATAACTTAAGTTAAACTGTGCTATAGCAAGATACTTCAAAATGTTTAAAATAAACAACAAACAATGACCACGATATAACTCTATGAACGTGTAACAAAACCTCGGCTCGATCATAAGTAAGTCGGTCAATTCGAGTGGGTCTATGGTGACGCGAAATATCATTTCATGCACCATTTGTCAAGTGGAACAGGGCAAGTACTAGCGCGAGCCTCACTCGAATGCCGAGATGTCTGTCTTTAAATTTTATATCAAAGGGGGCTAAGCGACATGCGACCTACTCGGTGGAGGAAATCTGAGCACTAGTACAAATACTCACGAGAAAACGACTCTCGAGAACATTTACGAGGTCCTCTCTTGGAAACAATACGTTTTCTACAAGGCCCGACTTCTTTGACTGACTGTTATATAACCAGGTAGTACTATTCACTCTAGCTATGGAATTCGAGCGACATAGGAATGCGTTGTTAATACGAAACTGTTCGCTGAAATTGTTATTTTATTTTATTACCTTTTTACATTTTCTTCGCCACGAATACCCTAGTTATTGGATTGCATTACAAGTACACTTACAAATTAAGTTATTTTTTTATGGCGGATCTGATAGCATCGGAGTAGAGCAGTTTATAGAAAATTCTAAGTAGAACTTTTTTCGATAATCTTATTAAGATCTAGGGCAAGCTTAATATTAATATATTTTGAAAGTGACTAGTCGAAGCACAAACCATACATCAGTGTCATAATAAAATTAAAGTCGTGTAATAATAAAAATAGTGTCAGTCTGTTGATCGTCGCAGTAATGGTGTAATGATTCAACGATCAATCTCATAAAACAAAACGGATGTATGCATTCATGTGGCTGTTTAAAACAAAATGTTCTCAAACGGCGTGTTGCGTAAATTCATATTTGAACGGTCCGGCCGGTGGACGACATTAATCTCAATAGAGCAGTGACTAGCCGCGATCATTCGTGCGACAGTCGACAGCGCAAACAAGACGAGCAGCCGGCGGATCCACCGGGTGGCTCGATTGCCATCTTTCGCACTGATCGAGCGAGTTCGCAACTAGCGGGCCGCGGGGGGTGCGCGGCGGCGGGGGAGGGGCTCCTGTGAGTGAAAGCGTTTTAAATTTAATCGCATGCCCTCACTCCGTCAGCTCAGTCGGACGCTGTGTTCGACCGAGGCGGCTCCGCGGTGCCACGCCGCGGTCGCCGGCCCTTGTTTACCACTAACGCATAACACTGTTGCGTAAGTGTTCACCGCAACCTGAATGCACCGCGGCGCCCGCCGGCACGGCCGCAGAGAAAGAGAATAGAACATTCGTTCGTGAGCAGTATCACTTCGATGTGAAGTTAATTTAAACTGGGTCAGATTGTTATAGCTACGATTAATTAATGTGAACAGTAACATTCGAAAACAACTTAAAGTCACGTAATTACGTATTCACCAGGAAGCGTTATTAGATCGTTTAATTTATACTGTTTATATTAAGTAAACATTGATCTGACTTTATGTTAACGTATTTATAATGATATTTGTAATTTTACTTTTATGTTAATAACAAGTTGTCCCTGATCACTGTAAATTTTAAGGGTCGACTTGATGTGATCACAAACTTGTTAATTACGACACTACTATCTGTACACCTACAGTATATTGATACCCGAAGGTTTCAATATTACACCCTATTTTTAAAATAATGCAAGCAAGTTTGAGTTTTTGAGATCTGGCATCATTAAAGACTACATGTAGAAGATGTGCAGAAGGCCACATTTTTGTTTTACATGCAATACAATTAGATTTGATTTCTAAAAAAACTCGTACTACATCAGAAGGAAGGCTCCTAACATGATAGACATTGACATCTGTACGCAGTGGTATCGAACGAACGACTATACATATACTATCATTTGACATTACGACTTATGATCAAATTCTGACCACTACTATCTTACTGCATAGTTTTTAATACGGATATATTTCATCTTCCGGTTGTATCAGGCGATGTCAACCCAGAAGATGACAAAGTCGCATCTACGACGGGGGAGACACGG
>LGAG01000157.1:1060171-1080832 GCA_001278395.1 Lerema accius
ACTCCAACTTCTACGTCAAGAGGGATAACAAAGACAAGGATGATGTTGAGAAAATGAAGGTTTATATTGACATTTTATGACGAACTGACTCGATTCTTACATTAATAACGAATATTTTTTTATGATTTAAATACATAATGTTATTGAAGAATCTGCAAATATTTTCGGCTTAGATTTTTATGTGATACCTCAGTATTTTTACTTAAATAGTGGGTGTTTGTGATGTCATTACTTGTATCCAGGTTATCCGTTGAATTGTGCTGGAGTACGGACACAGTCATACACTCCATACTTTAAACTTGCGATCTAGTGTAACTCTTGTATCTAACCGAGTACCAGGGCACAATAAGCATGCAGCAGATTGATTAGCGTGTTGGTGGTTGTGATGTGTCCAGGAGCGCGCGGAGAAGAACAAGCTGTTCATCTACATCAAGATCCCGGAGGTGCCGGTGCGCGTGTCGTACAAGGGCAGCAAGGAGAAGAACCTGGAGGACGTGCGCGACCTGCCGCTCGTGCTGCCCACGCTGGAGTACCACAACGTCACCTGGACCTGGCTCGACCTGCTGCTCGCCACCAAGACCGACACCAGGAGGTAACCTACACGATCAATTCAAAATTCAAAATCATTTATTCATGTAGGTATCAATGATACACTTATGCACGTCAAACATTTGTTTTTTTGGATCTATCCCCGTTTCGTAAAGGTGCTTTAATATGGAGGAGAAGAAAGGGGAAAGAAACTCCCCCGCACATCTTTTTAAACAAAAACAAACAAAACTAGTAGTACTGATTCTATGAGCTGATTTGATGGACTATTCGTTTGTAATCGAAAATAATAATCAGCAAATAATGTTGCTATTCAAAAATTTAAATCTCGGTAACTTATTCGGTAAATACTTGGGTAAGTCACACGGTGTTATTTATCCCAGTTGGTAAGGCTATTAGTAAGGTAATAAGTAGGTAAGGTAGTTAGTAATGTGTTGTGTGCAGGGTGATCCTGTCGCAGGCCATCCGTCAGAAGCTGCAGCTGCACCGCCGCGCCGCCGCCGCGCCCGAGCCGCTCGAGGAGGACAAGGCGCGCTTGCTGCTCGGAGAGCGGACGGTCAGTACACATACACATACATACATGCAAGAACTTGTTTATTCGTGTATCAATGAAATACTTATGCATATCTATGACAAAATTTTGCAAAGTTAAGGATTTTTTTGTCTAAAAAAAATTTTTGAAAAATCTTCTGGTTTCATTTGTCAAAGGCTAGATATAGTTTAAGTCAAAATACTATGGAATTTATTATAGCCAACAACCGTTCTGTCGCTGTAGGTGGCGGAGAACAAACCGCAGAAGAAAGGGACGCCGGGAGTGTTCAAATTTTCCAAATCGTAGCGAATAATGAAACGGCGCGAGCCAGCGCGAACACAACCGGACTGATACTGGTTGTAAACTTTATACTCTTATATCTTAGACCAGAAAATATATAGACTCAGACTTCAGAACAAAAAGTGCGGACGATTTTTATTTTTTATTTTTTTACGATCTAACGTATGTAACCGAGCACGGTCTGCCGAGCAATGTCCCGGGAAACGTTGTCATTTGTTATTTACGTTATGTATTTTTTTACTACGCTTTGTTCCGAGGGATGAGTGTATATGTTTATTGATCTGTGTCCTATACTTATTTATAGCGTAAGTTTAAATTAATAATGTTATTTAAATATCACTCAACCAAAGCGACTAACATCTAACTGTATGTGTTCTTCCGCGTCTCCCGAACAATGGTCGGAGATCGACCATTTCGACAGCCAACGACGGTAAGTATTGTTGTTTAATAGTTCAATCCGTAATAACAAAATCCTAGTGAATTTTATGTTCCATAATAGTTCTCATCAATTATATCTCACAAAAGACGTGTTATAATATGCTATACATTGACGTTATATTTTTGGCATTATTAAACAAAAATAATGATAATATATTTTTCTTAACTGGTAATCAATTATCATTAATAAATAAAACAAAAAATCCGACTGCCAAAAATGTTGGCCAATAATTCTAATAGTATATTATGTGACATATAATATGTGATGTCACTTCCACATTGAAGATCAACATCCAAGTATCTTATGATCTCAGACATCTCCAATGATTTCTGAGTTTTTTTTACATGTCAACTTTCTTAGTTCCGGGATCTCTCTGTTTTCTTTATCTACATCTTAGTAATTTAATAATAATAATTAATATACGCATAAATATCTCGTACTGCGAATATTAAGATTAGTGCAATGTGTTCTCTATGAAATATTTATTTTACTAATAATTTTATCAATCAGGTGTAGTATACTGCACCATTGATTAAGTAAATGTTAATTCTCCAATTATTAATATTAATGGTTTTATGTTTGAACAAAACACTATTATACAATGAATATTATTCATATACTGAGTATCATATTAAATAATTATTTCTATGTAATTTGTTGTGCCTCTTATGTTTAACTATATTTTGTGTTCATTTACATCTTTTAGTTTAGCAATTCTTGGTTAAGTGTTGAAAGAAAGACATTGTATGGTGATGGTCAAAATTTAATCATTCCTAATTATTTTAACAAAATTTAAGGTTAAACTGATATTGAAAATTAAAATTACCTTTAAAATAAGCAAAAATGTAGTTAATAGTTTAACCAAAACAATTCAACAATTAATCATCGGTGTCATTATTTTTAAAAATTTATTCAAATTAAATACTGAATTTGCATTGTTGCATTATGAATAAGAATATCAATTACGTAACGAAGTTAAATTATTCAATTAAATTATTATAATGGTAATAATAATATCATTAGAATGTCATTATGGACGCTATAATGCGATGTCGGTATTCGTCGGAGCATTTTAAATCGTTGTGAATATAAGATATTTAATGTGTAAGTCGCTACTTACGTTTAGATAAAACATTTATGGTCACAGTTAAAATTAAAAGATTTATCGATACTTGCAATCCGATTGAGGTATTTACTCTAACTTTTTGTAACTATTCTGTTATTTAAATAGGTAGAGTAAAAAAATAATTAACGAAAATATTTTGAAATTATGGATAATTTTCTTTGATAGTCTACCGACGAATTAAAGTTAAAATCGCTTAGTACATTATGAGTTTTGAGTAATCTCTATAGGCACGATTGTGTCCCTCACAAATTTGAATATCCTTCATTGATGTTCCAATTAAAAATGTCTTAAATATACTCATACGATAGGCTCTTTTACTGTGCAGTAAAAGTTTACTAATAATGTCTTAAATGGGTAAGTGTCCGTTCCTACGTGCACGTGCGTGACGGTGCGTATCTGTGTGTGTATAATGAAGTAAAGTCGTTTATAAAGATCATTTGTTTTAACTAAACGTTGGTAGTGCTCCTTAATTGTAAGTGAATGAGCGAGATGGCAGTGTCATCCTCGTATTCCTATGTACTCCTGGTAGCCAAGATAGTATTGTGGTAGGTCGCGGTCGCGAGCACTCAGTATTGGTAACGTAATCGATATATTTGTATACAGCGGCTGTTATTTTTATATGGTATTGTATCGTGGGTAATTTGTCTATTAAATGTTTTTAAATATTTCTTGTTTTTCTTTTCATAAAGTCGGAACTACTAAAGTTTGTGATTAGTGATGTAGGTAAGCGTAGAGGTTTGTATTTACTTTCGTGGATTTATTATAGCATATTTCGTCTCAAAATCCCCCTCTACGTTACTTAAATAGACCGTACATTTCCTTATTTATAAACATTGTATCAAAACAAGTCTACATAAAGAAAATCCTATCAGATGTATTTTGTTTGTTTTTGAAATTAACTGTGACAAATAGATGAATTCCATGTTTTTGACTACAACATAATAATTTTTCATATCAAACAATAAAGTCTCGAGACTATTAGTTACTTCATTCGACACAACTGTCCTCTGATTAATCACGACCTGACTCAACTACGAAACAAATTTACTCACGAACCGAAATGTCCGCGAACAGCTCATGTTGCCGAGAAAAACGCGCGAAAACTTGTACGAGCCCAGCGTCTGTCGCACGTGAATTTTCCGATTATTTTCTTCTGCGTTACCTCAGTGGCGCGGCCTTGCGACCGACCGCCGGCCGTCAGTACAGTCCCGAACGCCGCTGGGGGCTCACGCACGCCCTCCGTCGCTCCGACTACGAACTCGTAACAACTCTACGAACGAATCATGAGGACGAATTATATAATTTATTCGAATAAATATTTTTTCTAGTGTGTAATATCTATTTGTGTGCAGTGTTGTGACTCGGTTGTATTATTTATAACGATGGCTTTGCTCGTGTGCGTGTTCCTGTGCGCCTGGACGGGCACCCTGGCCTTCAATGTGGACGTCCCCTCCAGGGTGGTGTACAAGGGGAACTATCAATCCATGTTTGGATTCACTGTCCAGTCCCACGTGGACGGTGATCAGAAAATGTAAGTAGATCCGCAACTTTTTGGGGTGCATAATGAGGGTAGTCAGATAAGGGTGGTTGGCGCGCTTATCGATTGGAATATTTTTATTATACTACATAATTAGGTACCTATATATTTTAGCTCAAAGTGAAAATACAGTCTTATTATTAACATGGCCGTTCGGAAGTTATTCAATTTTTATTTAATTTTCCGCGAATTTTCGTACAGTCAGGTATTATCGTCAGCTCTACATCCTTGTGTAAATTAATCTTTATGAATGTAGACTGATATCATGAGTAAACAAAGTAGCTCTGATAAAAGTAATAGGTTGTTTTCTGTAGAATTCATGTTTTAAATAGAAATGTGACTGCCTAGGGTTTTGAACGTTGCAGCGTCAATTTCCAACTTGCGAGTAGTGGGTTGAAGTCCTGCTTACGCTGAATTTTTGTGAATATGAATAAAAAATCTGCATACTCGATTATCTAGAGTTCCCCTTCTTTAAGAAAGTATGTCCTTATATGAATGTCAAGTTTGTGTCATAAAAATGCTGTAGTATCCAATCGCCTTGAACAATACAAGCCCACTATGGTCATTTGGAAGGCTGCGTGTTTCTCGGGCGAAGTCATTTCGGACACTATCGCGATATGACATCATCGACCGACGAGTTGAGAAGTGTGATTTTTAGCACGCTTCCAATTAATTCGTGGTTGCAGACAGCTGCAGACAATATTAAAAAATACGTCGATAGCAAATTTGACTAAAAGTGGGTTACTTTTTAATTATAATTGTATAATATTGAAGTAGCATTACTGATTGCAGCATTGCATTGTAGTTTTGCATATTATAATTGAATAGCACTACCTGCTGCCTGAACTAAATTAATCTGTCAAAATAAAGTCACAAAAAAGTAGGTATAGATAGGTATGTACAGATATAGAGAATTAGGATCCATAGAAAACTGCCCATTTAATTAAATATCAATCAATATAATGTCATGAGCTAACACAACACAAGATATATGAATGTTTTCTCCTGTCATATTATAAGAACAAACAGCCTTACAAGCGAGTTTTCAAAGTGCAATATTATGACGATATGCAGAATTTACTCGTCACTCAGTCGCTTGATTGCTTCGTACAATATCGTCTACTATTCAATATCCAAGTGGTCTTGAGTGATGACAGAGCGTATCTTTGATGTCGCATCTTCGTTATATCTCGGATAGGTCTCATAATTTGCGCGTAAAGGTTACAGACTGACTGAAGATAAGGCTAAAATGAACACTAATAATTTATTATTCGCTACGCACTGCGAGCAGACTGAATACAGCTTTTGTTTTCTTTGATCGTTTTAAGTTCCTACTTTAGCCGGCGATGACGAACAACGCGTTAGTGAGCAAAGAATTAGAATGCTGTTCGCTGAGGAATTTTGGCCCGACTTTATTACTCGATTACGTAAGATAGAGGAAACAATAAAACCTGTTAATAACTTCGAATTAATAAAACTGATTGTGTTTTGGTTGGTTTAGTTCATTAGCGAATGTTTATGGTTGGATAGATTAAGTTACTCGCCAACTTAGATTTTTTTTTTCACTGTCCTAATCAGTAGGTCATCAGCATCTTGTCATAGTTTCATGTTTTTATGGATATTTTTCATGTCAGTGGCCCAGCAAATATAAAAAAATTAATTTATGTAAATTACTAATAAAACGAAAGATGCTTCAAAACGGCGAAGATGACGTATTTCTAAAATCTGAGGAGTTTTCGTCTCAAGGAAATACCGTTTTGGGTGTGTCACCGGCGCTGGCGGCGGCGGAGACGACACCTCTTGCTTATTTTAACTACGATTGCTGCGAGGGTTCGCGGGTTCATTGGACTTGTAAAAGTCACTGTGACATTTTGTTTCCTAACGTCTTCTTTGTAGCACCTTTGCTCTATATTTAGGACAAGGGGGAAATCCCTGTTGATTAAAGGACGTATAAATCTTTGAAGATTCTATCTTATCTACGACATTTTTTTAATCTAAAACAGTTTGTATAGCGGAGATTTTTCTTATCTTTAGCTTTAAGTCCAGATTTATTTTTGGTATAAACAAATATAATGAAAGTGATTTAACTACGTACTTATACTTATTCGAACTAGTTTGATAGTATGGATTATCATCTGAATAAGTTCGTTCAAGTTAGCATTGAAGTTCACACATCAAGGCATTTTTTAATATCATGCTCAATGTAGAACCTTAAAATAAAATGTGGTAGTTGCGAGTTGTGTATTTGAATTTAAAACACCTTGGTTGGTGATCTATATCACGAACCATTATTTAAGCTTAGCTATTATTATTATGAACTGTAATTAACTAAACACTTTAAAATAAAAATCACGCAAATGAACCCGAAATTATTTTTTAAATTACTTTTTTACACAGATCTATCACTGATAAAACAGTAATGAGTAATTACCTTAATAACAACCCTTATTAATCGTGTAGCAGCTTGTTGCATTAGTTAATAGTGATTTTGATCACGTGATGATCGTTATAATAATTGGGCGAAATGCATCGCGGTTCGTTCGTCATTGGTCTAACGATGAATAATGTTTATGACTTGTGAATTCTATGCAGTATTTACTACAGTTATCGTCTATGATAGGAGTTTGTTAGTGGGTCAATAAATAATTTGTAAACTAGATAAGCGCGGACATTGACATTGGTTTTTGGAGTCCATCCCGGTTGAGGTGTTTGAGTATTTGCATACGTATCTATAACAGTGGCTACTATCTTGTTATCCTTAAAAGTATGTATTTATTGGCTCCAGTAATTAAGTAAGAATTACTCTTTTAAATGTCGGTACTGTACCTAAATTTTGTAGAAACCTTGTAATTAGCCTTCCAAAAGAAAACTTATGAACTTTGAAGCCATTGTTCTGCTTCATTTTTAAAGTTTTCACGAATTTTCGCGAAGTAATTACCAATCCACCGCTTGAATATCGTGTTCTAAGTGGACTCTATTATTTTTGACACCCCGTCCCCAAAAGACAATGGGCCGCAAAAATTTCAATTCTGGAACCGGAAACAGAGCCGGCATCACATGCGCAACACATGCGCGCGCGCTGCTGTGCCGCGCCCTTTTTAACTTTTTTCTCTTAATTTTGGCCTTAACAGAGCTATTTTTGTTGTATGGGGTGAGACGTCGCTTCACGCTTGATTTATGGAACGTTTTGCTTACAAATACATCACCAAGAAAGTATTTTTTAAACATATTACGAACAAGGTCTCCCAGTCGTGCACGACATGCGAAGCGACAGTACCACTTGTGTAGTGTTTTATGCCCCTAATGGTAAAGATTAGTAACGACTCGAGACGCTTACAGATGCGGTCAGATGGGTTTTTTATCGATCGTTTATTGATGTCGAGTTGTCGAAATGTAGGTCCGTGCGTGCATGTGTGATTTATGTGCGGCTTCACTTAGGGGCATTCGCGCCAGATGGTTTTAGAAGCGTTATCAATTGACGAGGAATGCACTAGGATCCCGAGTAGAAACAAATGACGCGACGTTGTCGGGTTAAAACTTGAAATAATGGTCTTAAATAAATTGTCTGCTCTGATATTAGAGTAAATTAAAATATTCTGATGCTACTTGAAAACTGGTTTCGTGTAATTTCATGTTTGTCTGTAGAAGAGTATAGATCTTATAGTGCGTAATTTTATAGTGAACCATTTTTAGGATTTACTTACATATCTACGAGTACTCAATTTTCTTGCAGTCACTCGTTTATGCGTATCGCCAAGTTCCTACGTTATTTTAGCGCCGGCTGACTCTAGTGACTCGTCAGTCATTTATTGGCCATTGAGCCATTTAGTACTCGTGGTAACGGCAGTCTTCGATATCTGTCTGTAGCTAAGCAATAACAGAGGTTCAGTAGTAAGCAAACCGTACATAAATAGCGGAGCTATCTTATCAGCGATGCGGTGGGAGAGAGCCGCTGAGCTGCAGCTCGTCGCAGATAGCCCCAGCATCCGAGGTTATCTCTACAGTGCTCGTGAACACTTTATTTTAGGGTATATTGAAACATACTTTTAGTAAACCTTCAATGTCTACTGTTATCACCATCAACGTTATCGTCGCAACCTGAGTGGCCTAGTCCTATGCACTGCAGAAATTGAGATTCTTTTTACAGTATGAGGGGTAGAGCCGTATACAAGTTATAGCTGACAAAGTTATCATCTTGTAAAATTAGACATGTACCTACATTTTGCATTTTGAACTCTTGTTTTCGAGTTCAACCCGCATGCAGTCGATTTAAGTTGTCGCCCGATATTTGTCACACGATAGTCCAAAGCATAGACAATACAAAAAGTAGAAACGGAAATGCGAGAAAGTATAATTTTGGCGGGACATCGGTCGCGGCGGTACGCGCGCGCAGCCGCAGTCCGTGACCCCGTTACCAATATGGCGCCTCAGTCTCGGACGACCTCACTTACACACGCACGCACTTCGACGCCCGATTTTGTAACTTCCACGACATTGACGAGAGCAGTTCTGGAAACAGTGACTAAATGGGTACTAAATAAAACAATCACTCATCTGACTAGCTGCAATAATTTAACGAGAACAAGGATACTATGTTATGAGTATAATATTAATTTGAATACAAATAAAGAAGAGATTTAAGAATAATAAATAATTATCATCCGAAACAAATATTTTTTTATCTTGGGAAATTGTAATAATTTTAATGTACGAGTATTTAATTTACTCCTAGACGTTTGAGAAATGTTAGACGTTTGAGCGATTGTTACAAACGAAAGTATGTGAAAAACTCGTAATGAAAAAGGTCACTGAAAACGAGCTTTCAGTTGTTTTGATAATTAGTCTGTTAATTGAGATATGACTTTGAACTTGTGTGCAAGTTGGAGCAATTTATTCATCAACACAATTGCATGTAATTTCGACAGTGTCAGTCAGTTGGCTGGATCGTCTCAGGTTACATTTGAGTTCGTTGTAACGGCTCTGCAAATTATATAATTAAGTATGTTAAAAGGTCAGTCAAGTTCATCCCGAGTTAGGTATTCCTTAGGAATTGTATAGCTACTATATTAAACCTATAGATATACTATATTAAACCTATAGATTACTGTATAAGATATCAAAGACTAAACGTTTGTTTTGAGAGAATTGAAATTGAAATCTCTATAGCCAGGGAAATACTATTGTTATTGCATCATAACACACTACAGAACATGCAGGATAATACAAAAACAAAATAACGTAGGGTAGTTAACTCCATCACTTACTGCGAAATGCATACGTTATCTCAAAGTTGTAATTCTAAGTAAGTAATTATAGGTGTATCATCTGACACAATATTCTTCATTGGATATTAGTCATGTTTTAGCAGTTAGCAGTGTTAGACGCAAACCAACGGCCACGGTACTCAAGGAATTTCCTTTAAAACCAAGTCAAGATCAGTGTATTTTTCTACCTTTTTTTCATCGACGCCTTTCTTTTTGTCTGTGTCTCAAATTATGGCCTATTTTGTTCTAGTGAGTATCGTGGTCTTTTGCGACCTGGGTGATTCATCACGTCATTTTTCATAATACCCACGTCCGCGTCCTACTGACTAATGATGATTAGGTAATTCTTCAATATTTATTGTGCTATTCACTTAAGTACTCACTTAAGTATTTCTTCTATTTTATCGTTACATTAATTTAAGGCCATGTCCAAGATGACATCTACAATTGGATTATCCTTTTTGGTTTCGTATTAAGTCCACTTATTTTTCTTTTGTGTGTGGTATAAACAACTTCAAGGTTCATAAGATAAGCAAATATAGGTCTCCAATGAGTACTAATTCTCCGTACGTGCACAGACCTTAACCTACTGCGTTCATCTCACAGATTAAGCTACAAGTGACCACGTCACAAGGTTTCTTTAAGGATAAACTTGTTTTTATAATACAATTTTCATTGCTGCAAAGAACTAGTAAGGAGGTACACTTATTCACATTATTTCTAAGAATTACTTACGATTACGTACGGTACCTACTTGCTAGACTTAAATGTAGATAATGTAAAGGTGTTGTATATTATGTTTTAGTAGGAGTGTATCTTGAACAGAATTATGATAGATAAACATAAAACAATATAGGTAGCATTTTTAATTTAAAACATTTTAAAATCGATAATATTCTGATATAATAATGCTTGAAGTGTATTACTATACTTAGTCGCTAGTGCAAGTAATGACCAAGACATATTTTATTATGTAAATAATATTTTTAAATGTCAAAGTACGCTTGCCGTTCTCCACGTAAAAGGATAATTTGACCATCGATATATCGATCAATATTTTGTAACATTGCCCTGATTTACATAATTTTTACTTTCATTTATAGCACTTATAATTCTTTCACAAGCAAATATATAATTATTGCAACACATAATTTCTACTGAAGTTTAATCTACAACGTTGGTACAAAATATACCAGACATCTGCCAATTTGTTGTAAACAAAAGGTAAGAAAACTGCTCAGATTAAGAGTTTCAACAGGACACAAATCATTCAATCATTATGATTCATGGCTATGTAATTATACGGCAATTAAATGACTAATGTGTATTTTATTGATTGGCAATGATGTTTAAGAGCTTATAAATAAAACATCGCCTTTAGAATTCCTTTCACAACCGCTGTCTCGAAGCAATGAGAGGTAATTGTTTGAATTACACTTATATTACGTCCTGCAAGTCCCTCTCGACTTCGATGTTTATGTCAAATAACATTCCAAAGTTATGGCTTAATTAAATATGTCAATTTTAATTCATAAGTTTTTCCTTTTCAGTCCCTAGTTATAAAAATAAAATGTTTCATGCATTACAAAAACAAAATTACATTATTAAAACACCAGGTGCTCTCAATAATGTTAAACAGCCTCAGATATTATAGCTACACCTACGTTTGTACGGTCAATGCGAGTATGATATTATAAGGCCGATGACGTAACTCGACTACAATCTGAAACATTGTTTGTATCACGAAGGTGTATGATTGAACCAATACCTATTTACAGGTTAGTTTATCATCTTGTTTTAGTATTATTTACTTACTGGTGCGAGATAAATCAATATTAATAAACAGATGACCGAAATTGCTACCCTGTAGGACACCTGTTTTTATTGTTTTTTAAAAGACATTTGACGGATAAACTGTTACTTTTACACGACGTTAAGTGTTACCTACAATATTTTAATGGAAATATTAGTCAGATCTTAAATGCAGTGTTAAAACGGAAGCCGTTTAGAGGTTACGGTGACATACACTGATGAGTCAAGGTGAGACAGGTGACTACGTCATTTCGTCAGTAGGTTTATCGATGACTTGATTCATAACTCGTTCGGTATTTAATGGGCACTTCGTCAAAGTCATTTAAAATATTGTCATTGGATGCATTTTGCTTTGAATAACATGGTAGTAATCAGAAAGTTATAATCAAGATATGTTTTAAAAGCGATGGTACTTTGAGTGACATTTTTGGAGCACCGACATTGGCAGTACAATTGTTATTGATCGATAAAGGACAATGCAAAAATTTGCAAACACAACGCGTTGCAATGTATGCAAATATTTATAACTGGACGTGAGCCGGCGACGTTGAATACTGATAGGGACCAAACGGAAGATGGGATGGCAATTGTCCGGCCTAAAAGGAAAGTTTGATGACGAAGAATGGGGTATAAGTCAGTTGCAAAGATTATTGGTATCCGATAGCCAATGTCTAATGGCATAAAAACAAAGAACCGGACATAGTCCCCGCAGCGACCGCCAGATGGCGCCAGTGAGTGCACATTTTGTATGCGCGCGCGCAGGTCGTGCTGCGGATACGACGCCTCGACGGAAACGCTATAAATTGAAATTTAATTGTTTTTAAAGCACCACAGTGTTTCTAGGAATGGGCAAAGGAATTATAATTGAGATAATGTCTATTTAATACCTCTTTACATGGTCATAATCTTACCGTCTGTGTACGTAAGCTTGATCGCAATTTAAACGACTAAATTATCTGTTTTATAAAGTGAGAAAATTAAGAAGACCAGTAGCCTATTTTGACTACCATTCAGTTATTATGGAATCGATGATAAAATATTGCTTGGCTAATAGTTAAATGGACTTAATTATACTATCTATTAGAAGTATGATGCATTGATCTATTCTAATATAAATATTTATTTCAATTAAGTACGTTAGGTATTAACTTAAGATAAACGCTCGGGCTAGGACCTGCCCGACCCATTTTCAATTACACTTGTTTTGTTTACCACTGATAATGTTATGTTCATTACTTGTCTTATCATTATTTGTAACTAATTATAATTTAGTTTGGTGCAGACTTTTTTCTTATCATAATTGAATACTTTTTATTTAACACGAATAATTTATGCTGGAGACATGCATAGATAAATAATGGTAGAATATATAAAGGTTCCTGGTTTTAAATATGATAGAAGTATGTTATCTACTATAATAATGCTATGTTCAATATAACATTTTTGGTGTAAATATCTAGCAGTCCACGTTATCTCTATTATCACCTATTAGCAGCAAAGGAAATCTTAGGGCATAAATTTAGGTGCACCTACTTATATATAGTATAGGACAGTTATTAAATTAATGCTATTTGTATGCTATCTAATATTAATCACATCACCCTTGGTAGGTAACATTTTACACTATAAACATGTAAGAGCAATATTGAAAATCAATTTACTATCGGAACTTATGATAAGACTTGTGTGACATAGTCATATACGTGTTTTATTCGTTCCTACTTAATGCTAATTGAAGTTTTGGTAAATCTTGGAAGTATGATGCGTCAAAAGGTGTTGTTATCAGCGTGTATGCGTGTCTATGGTCACGCAAAATGTAGAGCAGGAAACATTGTTACCTCATTTATTTATGTATAAAGAAAAATATGACTATATCTATTGGTTTTACGTGATGTATATGTTTTGAAAACCCTATGGGTAAGGAGGATTCAAGCGTACCGGTAAATAAATAAGGTAAATATAGAATTAGGTTACGTTTCGTATTTACTTATAAGGAAATCGTATGTATGATGCTTATGACGTAGTCGCCTTATCTATCTTTGAATTACTTTTAATATTATTTGCTCCAATTTTTTTACCAGTTAGCGAACTTGCTAATAAAAGTTGGCTTAACTTAAAGTAGAGCACATCTTTTTTTTTTTATTGCAGTTCTACGAAAAAAAATTGTTAACATTTAAAAAATATTACGTGTGTCTACAAATACATTACTAATCACTTTACAGAAACGATGATTTACCGATTCTTTGTAATAAACGTGTTATTCGTCTGAATGAATCATTAATGCGTAATATTGTATTGTGTCAATCCAGTAAGTCTGCTAAAGCATTTGATACCAAATTTCAGCAAAAATTTTGAGATTCATTTAGTAGTGTATTGTATTGTGTATTGTATATTTTATATAATAATTAAATAAATAGATTTACACATGGATTCGACTCCAAATCGCCGAAAGAGATAACTGACGTCTGAAGACAAGTTCCAAGATCAAGTGCTATCAATATAATTAAGCAACAATTCATCCGCTGCGACCGTTTTAATCCAAGTCAACAAAAATTAGGGCACGGTTATAATGGTCATAAGTAATGACGGAATCGAACCGGTATAGTATAGCCATATGGTGTCGTGCGTGGGCGGCGGTGGCTTGACGTCAGCGTCCATTCACTAGCCCCGCGCCGCGCGTCGGACTCTACTTGGTCATGTCAGCCTGGTACTCAGAATACAATTGTGATTGTTTACTATGACGTCAGGCTACTGATTGCATGTATGCAAAGACGGAATTAAATTGATGCAGAAGTCAAATCAATTATAAAGCTAGACACTCATTGTAGGATAACTTGTGTTGTGGGTACCGTGGAGGACACGCCCAAACCGAAAACAAAAATTTAAGTTCATCATTACAAATTTCGCAAAGTTTGGAATCTAAGCCAGGACCTATTAAACAGTGGTCCGGCTTTTTAACCATTACACTATGTGGGTCGACAAAATTAAAATTTTTATAATGAGGTGTCTCAATTGAAGTTTAGAGAACGGTTAATACTCTTGTGATGATATTATCAAGCTTATGTTTCTGCCTTCGGATACCTTATAAATATATTTTCTCTGGCAGAACTTATACCTGTACATCGATTTCAAGCTCATTCACCTCATATTGCCCTCAATAACCTAAACATTTGCGTCCCAATGAAACTTACAAGATAATTAAAACATGTTATACAATTAAAACGTTAGATACAACATGTACTTAGGTGCATAATTTACACATTTGTAATTAAAACGATATCAAATAGGTAAATACCGAACCGACTACTTCGGAGAGAAAATACCAGTTGAGCAAACACGAGGCGTGCTGGCCTGTGCCGGCTACATGAATCTATTATACATTTTAATTTAAATGTTCAATGAATATCGCCTTGTGAGCCACACGAGCACGCAATCAGTCCACCCAGCGCACTGCCATGACGACCATTAAGAATAGTTCATTTGACAAATTGACCAATCAACATTAGTTAATCGACTGAGTAATTATACCAAAAATTCTGATTCATTAATTACGTTTCAAAGCTAGGAATGTTTTATGAAAACGGTAAACAGTGTGACTACCTCATTATTAGATACTGTCGGCAATTTTCGCTAATCTACCTACTTATACGGCTGACAATGGGAATTTAAGAATAATTTAATATGAACTGTGAATATTTTTTTCAAAGCCCACAAGTTCCTCCATATATGGACTATGAAGACCAAAATCTTGAATGAGTGGGCGCTAAATAACTAACTGCCATAACTAAACTTTTCCACTACCAGTCAGTCGAATATTATCGATGGCTTTATAACTGCTATAAATTTCTTCTCAGCCCTATTAATATACACTACACTATGTATTTTTATGCAAAGATGACGTGAGATTTTGAATTCAGCTGATTGTGCGGATTTTGTATTGCGTAACTAAGATGAACTACCTATAGCTATAAAAACACAGTGTACTTACTGATAAACCCTTAAAACTGATTAATTAACACATTTTATAATTTAAGCACAATACGAAACTTCAAAAGCTCTTGTCTACTCGCCTCGCAAATAAAAGCACATTTCAGTGCATTAATTGTTCTATTGCAAAAGATGGGTCATATCGAGGACGTGCATTATAAATCTCGATCCGGCGAACGTGATCGCGGTTGCACATTGTTTCTGGAAGGTTCTCGGAGGAGTTTGGCCACGCGGCGCATGACAACACGCCATATGGTGGGACCGTCGTCGACCGTGACTAACAGACTGCTACCATGGCGGCTGCGGCTCTAGCTACCGGTAAACTATGGGCGATCAACTATGCTACCAGGTGTTCGTAAATGATCAAACCTACATGTTAAATGTGTCTTAGCTCTACACCATCACACTTGCTTATCACATACGTGTAGAGTTTGCCATGCTGCTTCTTTATTTTCGGGCTACATAAGAACAAAACGACACCTCCTTCGTATAATACCGTAACCCACAAATCGCAGTTTTGCAGGAGAGCTTCTTAAAGCTGGGGAAAAATTAAAATGCGCTTAAAATTTGCGTCTGTTTTACAAATGGTTAGACCTGTAAGTTATGCCTTAACTTGTCAATATTTTTGCTACATTCGATAAACATAAAGTAACGTGCTTAGATCAGGAAGTAAAAACACATTCGTGTTAGAGCAATTTCTCTATCAGTTTTACATTACCCAGTCGCTGGTCGTAGGGGATGCGACAGCCAGTCCTGAGCACAGTGGAAACCGTGACTAAAGCACTGTAAACACAGCCTTCAGACCGCGGACTGCAGAGTCTCACCGGCAATAATTGCTATACGATACCGAGCACATCATTTTAAGACGGAATGAGGCATTTTCGTAGTCTTAGAAGGGAAATACGTATTCAATTTTTGTAGGAATAAAAGGATTTTTTGGCTATTTGTCGTATTTACCAATATAATCCTGTCAAGTATTTAGTAGTAGTGAGACCATGTGATAAAGAGGTCCTCTAGTCATTAAAGGGTAGAGTAATCACAGTGATTAGACTAAATTTTGTATGGTTTAAAGGTGCTATATACAGATATAAGTAGATCTAGTTCTCTGGAAATATTTTACTTTACCCCTAAATAGATATTTTATTTGTAGGATTCCACCTTCTTAGAAAACTGCGTTGTACAGATGATCGTTGTAATTTTAAGTGATGACAGTGTGACACCAAAATTACAAAATTAATAAGACTTTTGTTTAATATTAATACTTAGTTAATACCTATATGTTTATTTGATATCACTTTTAATGTTAGCTAGACATGATTACGTCAGCAGTTACGCAAAATGCAATATTGTAGACGCATATTCATGTATTACGGGCGTCATCGACTCATCGCGGTCGCGCTAATTCATTATTGTATTTAAATTGTGATTGTATTCTCATTAAAAAAGATGTATGGGGGAGTTTCTTTCCCTGTTTCTACTCCTCCATATCAAAGCACTTCTACAAAACGGGAGTAGATTCAAAAAAATACGTACATACGTGTATCATTGATCCCTATATGAATAAATGATTTTGAATTTCAGTTTGAATTTGAATTAGTGCAACCTACATAGATATTTGTTTTTGTATACGCCTTGTAAGATAATTAACTCTCATTGAATTACTCTAATAGGATTGTTTATTTTCAAGTCCATATTATGAGAGCTTTTGTACTTTTAACAGTGAACGCTTTTAAGTTTAGCACGCTTCCAAACCAAAGTCATTCTTTAACATTTTATCAAAAAAAGTGCCCTCTTTTAATGCTCCTCTTTTCACCTGTATAAGTATGTTACGCGAATACGTGAAAGTCCTTTGAGCTGGACGTTAAACAGATGGTAGATACTGCAGATAGTCGCGATATGCTCGTTGCGAGACGTATTGCGAGCGATATTTTCACACGCTACCGTCCAGGTGGTCCCGCCGTCGTCGTCGCCGACCAACAGTGAAACTAAAGCGGACGCGTCGAAATTTGACACCAAGCTCTAAGATTTATGGCCAGTGTGACCTTAGTACCGTTGAGGCTTGCAGCTAGCAGGACGTTAAACCAACCATGAAACATTAGAAACCTTATCGCTGGAATATTTTTATAGCTGATGAGATGTATGTGTACGGCGACATATGCTGACAGAGTAGGCATATGCATAGAAGTCTGTAAAATGAGTCTTCATAATAGTCTTGTAGAGGTATGGTGCCACATAAAATTGTCTTTTAAAAGAAGAAATACTTTATTTTTTCACTTTATAACATAGATGAGTCGCAAGAGGTCAACGGAGTTGAAATTCCCCTAAATCCAAACATGTACAGTACACCTCAAAGTAAGATTAAATTAGATTTGGCTTTACGCACTCCCTCCTAAATGCCCTTAGCTAAGGCCTTGGTTAGTAATAATGCTTTAATCATGATCATCGCCACATCCGTCATCCGTCATGCAGTTCATCAGTAACGTGCAATCATCGCCACATCAGCATCATATCTTGTAATGAAATCAGCAGGTCTCGCCGTCTCGTACCGGTAGTTAGCTCATCCTCCGCCATATCTGTTTACACCGCCGCCAATATTAGAATAATACACAAACCTCACCTCGGCACCGATTGCGAGTTAATTTTAGCGGCTTACGTTATCAGCCGTGAGGAACGTTACACATGTTGCTCTCCTTGCTGCATGATTACACTAACAATATGATGCATCGGGGAAAATGTAACACATAATGTAGGAAGCTGGAGAAATTTTGTTGTTAAATGATTTAGGATGTTTTGTAATATGTTGGGTGCAAGTAATACACAGGCAGTGTTTGTTAAGACTAGAGTTTTCAAGCTTATTTCGTCATCTCTTCTCTAGGACATTCTGTAGTTACTTTAATTTTGTAAGTTAAATAAACTATTTCATCTCTATCCTTTTCCTTCTTTACTCCTCTCCTCCTAGATTCTCAGAGATCACACTTTGATAAACGCTGGCCTAGGATAGAGTCTGTAATGCGATGCAAGTTCCACGAATGTAACAAATGAAACCTCGAGAAGTAATGAACTTATATGCACGACGTGACAAGCATTTATTTATCTTATTAATTTATTTATCACATAAATGTATGCCCTAATCGAAAAGAGACTGGTTTTGGCAGGCGGTATTGTTAGCCGTGACTAACAAGGTTAAGATCGATATGAACGATATAAAATGCAAACCAGTGAAAATATTGGATGTTCTCGTTAAAACGACTCAGTCTGTCAGTTAATTAGTACCTTTCACCGGTTAGCGTGAAGTTAGCGCCTTGCTCGCGGTGCGCTAACTTGCGCGCTGTCCGGATCCTTTGTTGAAACCGTTTTGAAAGATAGATCTAACCAATCTTGTAGATAACATTGGTTAGATCTACCTTTTCGTTAAGAAACGTCACTAGATTTCTTTTGATAAGCAGTACCTTTTATTTTAACGGTTGACTTACTAATACATAGGAAAATGACCCAAGTTCATAATGTAGAGCACATTATTATATTTTCTGTTGAAGAAAATGGTTTATTTAGATTTTATTGTTCATATGATGCAATTGCTTAATATAAAAAAGTACATTAAAGAGGTGGACTATAGCAACTGACTACAGTTTTAAAAAAAATATTACCATTATCATAATTATCATTATTTATTACGAGTATTAGATCGCATGTTTAACTTATTAATCGTTTCGTTGCACAAATTCTAATGACCTATAACTTATATGTATGTATACTTATTTCAAGATAAATATCAACCCTACAGTTTAAACCGTTAACTAATTACGCAGTGAATAATTATAAATAGAAATATCTACTTGCGGGTTAGTTAGTCTAAAAATAATTGAACTGTTAACAGATCTCACTTCCTCAGCCGACTCGCACTCCCCCGGTGTAAATATAACTTTAACAGAGCTTGGATTTGTAACTTGTTCTAGGTTACAATCATTGTACCTAAACCACTGTACTGTACTGTTACTGTGTAACCAATGTACAATATAAGCGCTTTAACGGTCAGTGTTTTTTATAAATGGTTTCTAGGCAACTAACTAAGGGGCCTCTAAGTTGGAAAAAGTTACACATGAAATTATCAGGGGTTGCAAACCCGGCGAACTCCGTTACTTTATATTCAAGTTCTGGTTACGATAAGCTGAATGGGTCTTTTGTAACACCTGCATAACCGAACAGAGATGCCAAGTGTCGATAATCTCGTAGACAATATAATTTAATGCGGCGAGGGGCGGCCGGCACGTGCGCACGCGCAGCTCGCCGCTCCCCGCGGTCCGGAGGGGACAGGTGGTGACTGATTTAATTAGAAACCAAAGAAACACCGCTGCTCACCGTCCATAATTAACTTCCTGGTAGAATTCAAGGGTTAAAAATATAATGTTAAATCGCCGGAGCTTTAATTCATCAGACGAAATTATGGGGTTTATAATAAGAAACGAGTGTCAGATGTAGTTACCTAAAAGGAGATTATTATCGTGTATTATATAAACTTTTACATTTTTGTAGCAGAAATTATAGGTAGGTATGTCGTAAATCTTATTCTTAATTCAACAAAGAAGATAAGGATAACTGCTGGTTTTGTTATCATATTACTAAAAATGTAAAAAGGACTTAAGTACGACAAGTCCCTCTTTTGTTAAGTAACAAAAATTTCATGCTTACTTTTATAAATTAAGTTTTAGTACAGTTTCCTCCGCGCTCTACAGTTTTAAGCCGTAGTAAAAAACCAGTTATCCCATTATAAAGATTGGTTAATTTGATTTTATTTCATAAAGTATCAACGGTACAGGTATTTCACAAGCTTAGAGTGTAATTAAACCAAACCCATCGCAGCTTTAAATGCATTTTTAATGTAAAAGATTAGAGATTTCTAGTAAGTAACGTAGTACCCCGACTTTGCTTTGGAAATCTATATTTAACACATGAAACAATTGATAGTGTAATTTCTGTTTATCTTATTTTATGATTTATGAATGTATAATACTTACAAAGTGTGTAAAAGAATCCTTAACTTGTATCTTCGATCTCAAAGCCCAGACTCAAGTACTGGTATGAAAAATATCTAGTATGAAAAAATGGTATTTTATTAAC
>LGAG01000157.1:1087355-1110132 GCA_001278395.1 Lerema accius
TGTTTGCTGAGGTTAGATCGCTTTCTGCAGCCAAATAATAAAACTTTACAGAGCACAGTTATATTGAACACAAGTAGAAAACTTGCGTATTTGGAAAAGTGAGCGGTCAGCAAAACTATTAATTATTTATTTGCAAAACAACTATTTTCTAATCTCGTAATAAGTAACAGATAACTAATCTTTAATATCTACATCTATCTATAATATTCTTAGGTATTCTAATTAAAGTTACGAGTACAAGTGAGGAAAATACAATGAACAAGGAGGAAAAAAGTACGAATATAAGCTCTTTGTGTTACTTAATTGCAATTCGGCGTGACGCCGCATGAATCACAATTTGGTCACAACAGCAGACTGTATGATGGACGACGCGACTATAACTGCGACAATTAGCGCAACAAATTGACTGCTGTGCCTAATACTTTAATAGCCACTCAGCAATGCCTCAGACGACTCTTAAATACTTGACATGATGTATCTCTTCGACCTATCTTTTAGCAACGATATTGCTTTTTTAAAGCTTGTAAATGAACAGAAGTTCTGCTTATACAGACTTCGATGTTTCCGACCTAGAAGAAACCGGTATAGTTGCTAATGATGTGTTGTTTGCGGCAACACAATTAAGCCCTGCAACAAAAATGAACCCTAACTAAAAACAAAATCCCACCCACTAACCTTGAAGGTTATTAATGCTTCATTAAAAAAAAATACGACTCATTGACAGCAGACCATGTATAAAAATTGTATGCTGGGAAGTCTGCTTATTTGATGAAAACTATTTAAACCTAAAAAAGCTTTAGTCAAATTAAGTTTTATATACCTAATGCAGAGATACAACAGCTATACCTTTATATAACAAATATTGATTAGAATGTGTCTAAAGTACAAAGTATGACGAAATGTGAATATATTATGAGTAAATCATACATTGTATGATCACCCCGGGAGTGGCGGAGTGCTAGCATGCAATCAATTAATACAATATTAAACCTGTCTATGTGCATATAGAACTGATAACTTATCTGTAATAGAAGTGCCCTGGGTACGTAAAAGAAATAAAAATGGTAGCAGAATTGTAGAGTTCAAAGAATGGACAAATTGGAGTTTGACAAAGGAGAAGGCTGCGGCTTGGGCATAACATAATTATGAACCCTTTATCGATAGTGAAATATATAATTATGTAGAAATAGTGGTAAGATATTTTCTTATCTCAAATATTAATATAACTTTGTACTAAAACATTAGATTCGTTACAAACGAATTATAGAAACGACGTCACAGAATTACATGATGACCCGAGCGTAATATTTTCTAAATAGAACCATTTAACACAAAAAATAGTAACTTCATTTCTAGTAGATTCATTACCAATAGACAGATGCCTGCATGTTTGTTATTCACGAGTACATCTATCGAGGAATTCCGTCGCGGAGAACAATGACGCCTGATTATTGTTTGAACTCTCCTGATACGCCAATGTTGGTCACGACTACAAAGATTGGTTCACAATGTAATTTATGCGTGAATCTTTTTGTAATATACATTAAGTTATCAAGTTCAGGTAGGCTTTAATATATCCTAAAGTTTTAAAACTGTATTGATTTATACATGTTGCAAACTTGCAAGAGTAAGGACATAATGTCATGATGAAATAAGGGCTATCTTTGCCAATATTGGCTCAAACATTGGCCCATTTATGTGAGTGGAAGAAAGTAGGCGATACAGACGATCTCTGCAGGTTCGACCGCAGAATTTATTATTGCTTCATTGTTAAAGATTTGTTGCGGCTAAATCGGTAATGTCTCAATTTGTTTTCTTTTTTTGAGTCATCGGCTTTCTTTTGGCATGTGGTTCAAATACCAACCTTCGGCATAGTTTAGGTTTTCACCTGTCTTGCTCTGAAAGTAGAAATATTGTCCACATTCCTTGGAAAAAACAATTTTCATTTCTATCCTCAATCTATCAGAGTGAAATCTCCATTTGCATTAGAATTCTACATTTACACTTTTCGTTACTTTCTACTTGTCACGTTTTGACATTGCCTAAATGACTCATTTAAATCCAAGGGCTTCCCAATATCCGTTTCGGGTCATCAGTCAATCTTGTGAGTAGCGACATGTATTTGTTATCAAATTGGATTTCACAGTAGGAATCGTTTGTGGGTTTCAATACGTTTATTTTACGGCTAACTTTAACAACCATAACGATCGTGCACATCTGTCATGACGCAAAAAAGTTTATGTTGGACTGATTTCATGGTAAGTGCAACGAATTTCTATCGAAAGTGCAAGGGAGGTATCGTGCATTTTGAATTGAACCTTACACCCTTATAATATGGTTGTGAGCTGGTCGAAGAGGTAGAGATATGGCAGAGATAGTTTAATTTGCATACGGGTCGTCTTGACCGGCATTGCTTAGGGCTCAGCGCTGCCATATACGGATGTTAGAAAATGTCTTTATTAGTCATGCTATATGCTCACAAACTTGCCTCAAGCTGTGAAAGAACTAAGATCTATTGGAAAAAATTAAAATAAAAAATAACTTCCACATCTGGATATTTGTTTGCTCTACGTCAATTTTAAGTTCAACTATCGACACCAATTTTATTAATATCAACATACAACTTTAATTATGAAAATTAGAAGGAACCTAAAGCATTTTTGAGCCTCGTAAGTTGTAATAACGCTGTAATGTTACTATAGACGCTGTATAGTTAAATTCGTCTAGTGTACTTGTTATCGCAAAGTAAGATACCTACCTACTTTGAAATATTTTAAAATAATTATATTAGTAAACACTTTGACTTCTACGTAACCAAAATATTAGTTTTTAATACGTGTACCAACTGCAGCTCTAGTTATGTGTAATCACTGAAGTATTACCGACTTTGAGCTGTGTTAAGTCTCATTCCTATAAGTTTTGCTAATCATAACATTTTTCTCATTAACAATTGGTTCTTCTTTATCGTCCTTAACATAAATTGTACCTACTGCTTATTGCGGAACATTTAACTTTTTTTTGAGTAGTTAAAAAAACTTCATGGTAGGATTCCGTAACATATAGAGAAATTAATCGCAAAATCTGAGAGAGGCGTCGTTCATTGGCAAGTCGCCACAGGTGACTCACCCGGCGCTTGTTCATAAGCAAATGACTTCATATGAGTCTGTGAATGAACACGATTATTAGGACATTCGAGTGCAGGTCACTCCACCGGTAGATAGTATTTTGATACGTAAGCGCAGATTCTATGTTGAGGGCAATGACCGGAATGGGCTGATCGATGTCCAGCTCCGATGACAAAGGTCGATGATCTATATCGGGTTGATGATCTTATAGTTTGATAATCACGCTAAATCTATTTACGATCAGCTAAGATCAAACTAGGTATATGACGAATTACAAAGACATTGTTCTTAGAAATTTTCGGCCATCTTTAGTTAGTTGGTGGACTGTAAGATCAAAATTAAACATAGACAATTAAAATATAGGCATTTATGCCTTACGTAAAGTGTAAAGAAGGAAATGTCATAGACGAAGTTGAAATTATGTTTCTTTGTATGTATGTAAGTATGGTTTGCGGTGAGACCTTGTTTATAAGCCACGCTATTCGTCCAGCGACAATACGGCGAAATCCGCCGTGGACTCTGGAAGTAGAGGAGCTCGAAATAGATCCCTCTTCCGTCGCCGCGGCCAGGAATAACGCGCCGTCACTCCGTTCCCAGTACTGTCTTTATATCGATACTAACATTATGAAATGTTCGTCTCGTTGCTCCGGGCCCTTTGAAATGTAATACTTATGAGTATTCTGACTCGTCTTTGTAACTGGTCTAGTGGTTACATGCCAATTAGGTACTGAGTTTTGTTAACTTAATGTAACAATACCTTATGCTTAAGTTAATTTTTCTGACACTTTTGAATAGATTCACTGTTTTTAGGCTTTGTTACTGGTATAGAGAGCAATACAATTTTTTAATAGCATAAATAGATCGATGGTGTCGTCTAGTGCTGTCCTATTATTGTATTAGATACGGTTGTGTTTACCTGTTGCGTCAACGTCGACTGGCTTGTGGTTTGCGGTTTGACACTATTCTGGATCTCAATGGTTCACAAACACGTCAGAAGTGTGACCCGTGTGACACATTAAAAAAATCCAAACTCCGAAATAATTGCTTGTGTGGCATTGCAGAAACATAACCGCGTTTTGGCGATTTTATTTATTTGTCCTTTCCCGCTTCGATACGTCCTACGTATAGTAAGGTCACTTAAGGAGTTATACCAGAGATCCCCAAGCTTTTGTCTCATAGACCACTTTAAACAATGTGCTTACCGGTGGACACACTGAAACCCGACGATTCTATTTTGGGGAATATTCTACAAATAACAGTCGTTGAGCTTCTTAAAACATTGAAGGTGAAGTCAAGCCAGAAGTTTTGGTCTACACTATCGAAATCAGTTACATCTAAGTGGACCCCCAATTACAAATTGTGAACCCCCAATTCTTTGGCACCTCAACGTAGACCCCTTTTAAGCCTTCCGGGGACCCCTGGGGGTCCATCTGGACCACTTTGGGAAATAGTAAGTTATATGATTGAAGGTATAATCTTCGTGATCAAAAATATCTTAATATTGCAATGTAAGTTAAAAAACACAAAATATATTATGAGGGCGCTACAGCAAATTTAATTTTTATTCAGCTTTTCTGTAAAACTTTCTTAATTAGATACCGATTTTTGTAAAGTACGGTCGACTTGGGAACTACAAACTTAAAGAAACGCGTTATTATGAAGTTTTAAATATCAAAACTATCATACTCGATAAAACTTATGTATAATGGTATTGTAAGATTAACTAGTAATCAAGTATTAATAATAATTATTAACAGTGTCAAAAAAACTGATATTAAAATATTGAACTTAATAGACATTATGGGAATGGAGGCGCCGGGTATCGATCCCGGTACCTCTCGCATGCTAAGCGAGCGCTCTACCATCTGAGCTACGCCCCCGGTGTTATAGACGGCGAAATAAACGAATATCAACCGTTCAAATTAATCAGAATAAAACACGTTCGCAACGTGACAGTGGTTGCTTAATTTATGCTTATTGCGTTGACTGCTAGTGATGTCGCAATCTTATTGCTGGCATTTTAATATAATAATACTTTTAGTTGAGACCAATTCTAATTGACTTATATATTGATTGAATAATAAATTAATGAGGATTCTATTAAAACACGATTTAAGGAGTTTTTGTGTGAATGTAGGAAATTTATATTTAGGTGTAGGTACTTATTTGGTTTAGTCTGAGGAAAGTCTAGTAGGTATATATACAAAACTATGCCACGACTAAATGCTTTATACGAATATTTTATTATATTGTATATTACGAGGCTAAGGTTTAAATACGACTGTAATCCATTACTGGATACTTCTGATGATAATACTGGATTACTGGAGGAGGCATACTCCACCACCATACTTTAGTGCGGATAGTATCCAATCCATACGTTGAAAGTCTGTACGCCTCCCGTAGGATACAGAATGTTTTGCGATAATAATGATGATAATAACGATGATAATAATGATGATGACAGCAATCATAACGACACCAACGGATTATGCGCCCTGCAAGGCATAGAGAATGCTGATTTATTTTTGTCTCAGTCAAAATGCCGTTAACATTAAAATTATACCGTTGTATTGTTAATCAGTCGGTCATTCATGCGAAGTTATCCTAGTATCAGATATGAGAGCTTTTTTGCACACGTACAAATTGGTATCTGTGTGGTACATCTAAATCATTATCTTGATCGATGATGGATCGTATCGACAACCCTAATACTCGTATCTATCGCAATTATATCTTGAATCTTTGAATCAAATCGCTCTTAAATTATTGATCTTTAATGGATCGCTATCTATTGTAATCCAATTATGTAGGTATATTGGATTATAATGATAAACATTACGTCATTATTGAACTTACGTCATATTTAAAGTGGGCTAGAACATCGTCCACCACGCTGCTCCAGTGCGGATTGGGGGATGGGTTAGTAACCGATCCAAATGTCGGGAGATTTGATGCCGTGCCGCCTATAGGCCTATATGCTTTAACTATCATTATTTTACGATAATCATTGGGCCTGACAACTTAACTTGCATGGAAGCTCTCAAGGAATTTTGCCAGTAGCTGTCATCATTTCAGTTTCCGATCGCGCGTTTAGTTGCGTTACTTCGTCGATTGCTTAGATCGACGCAAGCCGGGCTATGAGCAACATATATCATAACAAGATATTCAATAAATAGTTCACACTATGTCAATGTTGTGCGCTGCAAATGAGTCAGTGTTATAGAAATACGGATTGGCGAGCGAGAGCCGGCGGGGATTGAACCCGGGCTATTTGCACGCTGGCACTGCGCCAGCGGCGGCCTATGCGATTGTTTGACCTTATTCCACACAGATTGATGGACGGACGGACACCGATCGTTGTGTACGGCAGTTAATGGTGTACTGTTTACATCATCTTTAACTCCATAAGTTTATACGATAGTTAATGGTACGAGGAAATTCCTAATAACAGGATGTCTCCTCGATTATGAAAATCTTATACTTCACCATCCTAGATTCTTTTAGTCACCATTATTATTTTTGTCTTGTATTTAAATCATTACCCTGCAACTTTCAATACAATACTTGTATAAATCGAACCTGGACCGTTCACAACTGCTACATAAGAACTTTCTAATAAACCTATTAAAACTTAAATCGATCGATACGATATATATTTTAGATATATCGAGCTCTTTACACAGTTCAAAGTGTAGATTTATAGCCGAAGCTGGCGTAGTGACACCCAATGAATATACTGGAAGCGGCGATTGCATCTCCGTCTGTCGGCTCTGTCAGCTGATATCGGTCCATCTCGAACAGCTATCAAGACGGATTGTTACTTGTTGATAAATAATTTAGAATGTGTAATTGAGTGATTGTAGCATGAAGCAACCTGTGATAGCTCATTTGTTTGATAGAGCTCTGGGGTCGGGGTTTGAGTTTAATGTTTTATTGGTATTGGTAATATAAGTATAGGTTATTCTTCCGAGTAGTTCAATAGTAGCTGTAGAAGTTATGGCCGATGTGTGTTGCCCACACAGTGTTAGGATCACTAAGTAAATAATTTCTGGACTTCTCAATTTACAGTGTAATTATTTTGCTTTCAGGATCCTGGTGGGTGCTCCGGAAGACGAGCCGTACAGGATAAACGGGGTAACTCGCCCGGGGGCGGTGTACCGCTGCCAGGCCGACAGCCGCAGCTTCGCTAACAGCCGCAGCGCTAACAACGTCTGCTCCGTCATGGTCTTCGATAGGAACCAAGGTACCCTCTTTTCCACCTCATTTTTTGGTAAACTGTTCTCCGAGATTGAAAAATTTTTCGACCTTTTGCATAAATTGTAAGCTGCTCTTCGTTTTCGAAGGCCTTCGTAGAGTTCGGAGTTAGAATCACAAACCTAGCATTAAAAGACATAAATAAAATGGAAGTCAAGGTACGAGCACAGCCCAACCAATCCCATACGAATAAATCCACAATCCGCAATCCAACAACAAAGTAAGCAAAATAATAGTGCGCACATGACAACGACCTCCTAAAACGCGCCCGATCCGGCGAACATAACTCACGAGCGTGACTACTTCCAGCCACAATGTGCCCGAATGAAGATAAGCATTTCGCGGGCATTTTACTTGACGTATTAAATATTGCATCCGTCTAGCGGACAAAGCGGCGGCCATATTGTACATCAGGCGCGTGCGCGGGAGCTGTCACGGCACAGCGCGGGAAAACACGAGACACGCTACTCCAGACTTTAATCGATGAATATAATGTTACTGTACCTAGGTATTACGAGTTTGAGTTTTCTGTGTTGAGTAAGACCTAAAATTCCGCGTTTGAATCTAGACTTGCGACTTTAACTTTTGCGAGATAAGATTGTTCTGTTGTTATGATATTGTATCAGATTGCACCTGTTTCTTACTGCTTCTGTTATGGCACTGTTTTATAGTCTTACTTTTTTCTAATCCATGTCACAGACAGCTGTGAAATCTCGCTTATTTCCACTGTTTTCGAGAGGTCATTAATCTACCTTTTCGGGGCATCCTTTCCTGCACTTAACGCATGACTCGTTTGTCTCCACTTAAAAATTCGGCATTCACATGTGAAGTTCAGACGTTCGGTACATAACAATGCACCTCAATGAATCAATGGGCCGTTAGGATTCCTCGCTACACGCAAATAAAGATGGTGGCATGTCTTTCGGGTTGCACAATGCATTAATTTTATGCAACACCGAAGAACGTTACTTGGCATTTTCGCGGATGAATTTAAAATGCATTTAAACGATTATATTGCCTCGTCCTCGCGTGTGTTGCCATGTGGAGACTGAAATACGTGGATTTAAGTATTAAGCTGTGAATGTCTGCACTTTAAATCGCTAAGTTGTTTCCAGAATGTGCAGTCTTGTCTTGTGTGGTTTAATTCAGATGTCAATTTCCATGATAAAAGTCGGCGTTAACGATGTGAGTTATTCGGTAACATTATTTTACTTGATGGTAGCGAGGTCATCACTGTTTCGTGATCTGACATAATTAATTACGTTTGGTTACTTGCGGAGTTTTGGAAGAGTCATCACTTTGGGATATAGATAATCAAGAAAACTACGGTTTATTCCTGTACTCCTACTCTAAGATGTACCAAGAAATTAATCCTCTGCTTTCGAATTCATGAGTAATCAACAATTGGCTACTGTATCTTTAATTATCGGGTTGTTCGAGACCAATTAGCGTTAAGCCTAAACCTTCCGATCTATTTTGCCACTTTCTACAGAATCTACTTTCACTGAATGAGATTTGATAACGAATGATAAGATTACGTTAGTAATTAGTAAGGTTACTCAGTTTTGGTTTTAGTGGGCCATCGTGGGCTGGGCGTGGGCGTGGGCGCGCGTGGGATAACCTGTTGCAGCTGTGGGCCGAAATATTTGCTGCCGATTTGCTTTGAATTTTATTGGTTTATAGGAATTAATTATGTTTACAAGATGCTTTATTACCAAGGCGCAGTTTCAGCATTTATCGAAGTAGGTACATACCTATTTTAAATTGTGCTTTTAAGCTAACAGTGAGGTAAGATGAATTGTAAATAAATTAAAAAAATAACTCATTAACACAAAATACAATTTGATGAAATCAAATTTACAAAATTAATATTTTATAAGACACCCATAATTTATTCTTATTTTATCGATTATATTAAATTACACCAATACTGTTGCAATGACTTGCAACCAGCAATGATTATATTTCCACGACTATTTAAAAAATGACATTTCATACATTCCTCGCAATTTTTGTACAATTAATAAATCAAACATAATAAAGTGATACATGTTTCTTGCTTGCTCATCGATAATTCCTATTCACCCATTCAACAGATATGTTTATTTCATCAATACAACAACAAACTCGTTAGTTTTATTGGCAAATAAGTAAAGAGAAGATAGACTTTTCTAGAGACTCAGAGCTATTCAAGCTATGGTTCGCGTTCGGATTCACTATTCAAATTGTTAAGAATTTATGTTTAAACAGCATATCCTCAGAATTTGCTAATAATAGCAGAATATCTTTCAGTGTAGCATCTATTTTAGATTTTTTTATTGCTAGTTCTATTAAATGTAGGTAGCGATTAGTATATTGAATATTTATATATTTTCAAATGTAAGAAATTAGTACCAAAATTTCCAAGTCTCAAAATTAAAATGGGGTTCTTAAAGTTAAAAGTTTGAATAGCCCTGCTTAAAACGAACAGTCAAAAGGCTATTTAGTAAAAGCTGTAATTTGAATTCAATAGAATCCTCATCTGCATATTTAATTGCAGCTGGCGATGTAACGCGTCCTTTGTTTTTAAGGTGCAATTACACGAGGGAATCTTTTATATTGATATGTCTTAAGGGTGAATGTCGCTTGGCATGGTGAAGGAGCAAAAAGTAAACAGATAAGAAAAAATAGTCGGCTGTGATTGTTTATAGAGTCGCCGTCGATTATCACAATGGAGCTTGTGAAATGCCACCGCCTGTGATAAGCTACTGGTACTCAAAAGCTCGTAGAGATGTGCTTTAGCGTCGGTACAGTTCAGTGTTTTTTTTAAATCTTAACTGTGCCTATACCTACGTTTTATTGTTGTTGCTTTATTACGTTTTATTTTACATTCGTATAATGCGCATACAAATTGAAATGTTCTTTTCATTTTAGTAAAACATCTACCAATTTTTTATAATGTAAAAGACATTACATAATTTTTCTTAGTATCTTAGTAGAGGATAAGATGATGACATGTTTAATATTTGAGTCTCAAGGTCTCCCAGATAACGATAAATGAGTAAATTTATAACCCAAGTAAAAAAATCTAAACAAGCTTTATCGAATAACTGAAAATTTTACGAATGACTTTATAATCCAAACAAATTTTTATGTGCTTCGTGTGACCATGTTAATTGCGCCCTTGAAAAAATGTGTGGTTGTATTTTGGTCATTTCTGCTTCCTTCCAGCGTCTACAACTTATGCCTGGCCACCACTGGTACCTGTCAAGCGAAAAAATCCCAACTATCTTTCATTAATACCTTAAATTAATAATATCGAGTACACCAACGACATGGAGCCCATCACTACATATTTGCATGTTCCCGCTATATCAGTGTGGTTATCTTTATTGAATAGTTATCTTTCTTAACCTTTTATCTTTGAACCTGTTCGAGGGTGCCTTCCGGAGGCACGCCATAAAGCGGCATCAATGATGTTGCAACTGTTTCATTATTTGGAAGATGTAGCGTTATTTGAAAATGATAACTTTGTTGGAAATTATTTATGAATGTCGACGGCGTTAAAAGTGACTTTATTGATACTTGATATGTGAATGTTTTAGGGATGTTTCGATATAATTGATGACCAGTATGGCACAATAGTTAATACCGGACCACTGTTCAATGGGTCCTGGGTTCGATTCCAAACGAAGCGAACGTTTGAATTATGAATTTACATTATTGTTCTCGGCAATACATGCCCGTTATTTGTCCATATTTGATTAATCCTTACATGAATCTGAGTATGGAGCGCTGAGTGTGTAGCGTTATTTATTTATCTTAATCATTATAATAGTGAACTTTGTGCAACATGCCATCAATAAGACTCGTGCCATCGTATCCTAGTCGAATTTGTTACCTTCTCTTGATCAATAGATTCGCTTTGTGAATTCACACGGTTCACACACGACGCTAATTCGTGCCGTATCCTACCATCTGCTGCGCCCACCATCTACGGGTCGAACCCATTCGAGTCACTACGTACAGTATTTTTCAATTGTTTTACGTTCAATGAACGGTTCAAAGTTCTTTTGTATTTGTGTATTGAAATAAAAGATAATAGAGAGACAGGGAAGCTATTAGAAGTAATCAATCTAACGAGGGATAGTAGTGTTTAGTTTTTTTAATTTTACAGCAAAGGTTTAGTTTAGACATTGACATAGCGACAAAAACGCCGCACAAGAGTGGAACTAATTTCAACTAGAACACTTGTTATTTCTTAATGTTTTTAGTATATTTTCATATTTTTCAAGCACAAAAATGCATCGTAGGGACGTTTGCCGTCGTAAGTGTCAAGAATCAAACATTTCTTCTACTTCATAAACAGTTTTCTATTTAAGATATTGTTTCGTTTTGCTTTTCTAGCTTCGGTAAATATTTTCATTTCATTTCGCAATTTTTTATTGTGTCGTTTATTTCAATGTGTTACAGTAGGTTTGATACGATTGTATCGTTTGATATTTACATAGGTGTCTACCTACTATTTTATTTCTCGTACACATACCCATCTGTAGTTTAGCGTCGTGCCCACGCATCGCCTATCAACGTATTTTTCAATTATTTCGTTGTTAACTTCTGTTCCGAGTACCTTTATCCGGTGTTTATTGATGCCTGTTTCGTTATTCGTATCTAAATGTAAACTAAACTAACCATTCGGTGTCCATCGTCGGTTATTTCAAGGGTGACGAGTACCACTTGACGTGATAACAGTTAAATATCTTTCTGCGAATCATATTTTATCTGTTTTATTGTCCTGTTCCTTGTTAACGATGTTGGTGTCCTTTGGAATGGAAAGGGAAATAATAATGATTTTATAATGAAAGAATCACTAGTACTTTACGAGTGTTTTCATATGGAAGTAACAACTACAAATGAAAGAAGAAATTTTAACTTTTAAGTATCGAGGGCAACGATAAATGTAACTCAGTTTTTTTTTTCTTAAATAAAGTATATTATGAGTTTATAATGTTAACCAAAAAAGGGTCGAACTCCTTTTATTGTGTGCAAAAAAATTGGAGGCCAGGCAATACGATACTTTAGGCGTTCTTACAGTATTATTATCGAGGCTCTAATACAAGCATTAATAGTTATTAGAACCTTAAAAGTAATAATTAGGGCCTACGCTCAAACCTGTACTGTCGTATACATTACATTACTTAATATTCTTTGACAGTTACTTAATTTTCAATCTAATCAAGTCAAAGTGACACTTTAACAATTTTTTCGACCCACGATATGTCAGCGTTAGCAGTTGGAGTATGATAGTGAATTAGTACATTGGCGGCAGTTATTAAATCGTGTCGTGGGCTCGATATTTGGTGTCGTGGGAGGGTCGTGGGTGTCGGTTCGATTCCCCGGTTACCACACCATGTCATTGACAACTGTTTTAACCTTGATTACTTAAGCAGATGTGATGACAATTAATCTGTTGCCAATTTGCTAACTGACATTCTTTAGCTTTATGTATAAAAAACGTATGTTTGTTATTGAATTATTTCTATAGAGCTAGACCGTTTTGAATATAAATATTTGTTTTTAGGAAGGACTTAGACTTAGAATCATAAGAGCCATTAGATTGTACTGTTATCGAGCTTTGCCAAGATATTAGTCAATCTATAACACATATTGAAACGCTTTTATAGCAGAAGTAGTCTAATATTATAAGATGAGATAATGATAATGTAACACGTGAATTAATAAAATTAATTTACCTACATGTTATTATTGCAAAAAATATTCAACTACTTGTTTTTGTCACTTCGTCATACATATCAATATCATACGCCTGTTTCGTCTTTTTTCTGTCTATACGTAAAGATGTTTGAAGATGTAAATTAGGTCGCGTGGCCCAGGTTGTCTAACACGGTGTTTCCGGTAACAAATGTCGCGACAATATCAGCTGTTGAGGTAATTCTCGTAGTTAGTGTCGAATTAGTTAGCTTGTGGACAAAACTGTTACTCATAGTCGTGTTCCGTTACACTTTGGTTTGCCGGGCAGGTTATTTTTTTTTATTAATAGTAATAATAGTAAAAATTTAAATTATGTTTTACATAATTTATTTACATTAAGTAAAGCTTAAAAAGGTTTTTTATAGGTAATTAGCAGACTATAGAAACATTTTTGATATCCAGTTAGACTGACCAAAAATTTGCAATTTGATGTTTAATATTTCACAAACGAACCTGAAGGTCAGAAAAAATTTACGGCTAAATTCTGGTGTCTAGGAAAGTAGTAGTAAGGGTCATTTAACATAGAACTAATATCGTGATCTAGAGTAGCTCCTAAACTGATGTAAATGATAGATATGGCAAAAATTTCGGAGACTTCAGTACGGAACCCTAACAATCACGCAACTTAACAACTTAAACTTCTGTTAAACGAGTCCGTATGTATGTTTCTTTAAGTATGTTTGCTGACCGCGACGCGAATCAAACAGCGTGGGCCGGCGTCTAACTTGACACATCCGGCGCGGTGCCACCAGTGGCCAGCTTCGATGATACCACTGTTTTCACTAGGATTAGCGTGTCGACGCAACCCAGTTAGCTCACGCGCAAATTGGCTACTTAAAACACTATTGGGGAATCACGGCTCGTGTGATAACTTCGAACACAGCGGTGCTAACAACCATCGCTTCTCGATTGAATCTTTTAACACCAATAAGCAAATAGCTGCGCTTGTAGGCACTTTATTTCTTAATAAATCTAGGAAGCCGATTGTCACATACTCAAATATTTGACAATGAGAATGTTGACCTCGGCGCGATTCATGACTATTGAGTTTAATATCATATTACCTGCACGAAGTAAAAATAATACGGGTAACGTTTTTGATTGAATGCTTATACCTGCTAGATATTATGTCTTGGCGATTATGAAATTATGCCAACATTGATTTTGAGATTAGATCGATACCTAAAAAAATTAAACAATTTTATTTTTTATTTTTCATAAAATTTTAATAAATAAAAAATGATTAGCTAGCTTGTTAGTGGAATTAAAAGGAGATGGAAGACGGTTTGAGGTTACAACTTCCCATCGGAGGAAGTCGGTAACGACGGCACTTGTAATGATAGCTTCCTACCGACTACCGGTAGAGTCCGCCTCACCCGACTCTACGACATCCGCCGGCCGCACTTTACCGAAATTTTGAATAATACTAAGCTTATGGGAATTCATTAATAATTGTTTTATTGTACTAACAATAGTATAAGCTTATGGTGGTCCGTGATCAAGGCCACGGTACGACATTTGGGACACATGTCATTTACACATACAAGATTACTTATGCGTTACCGATGGGAAAAGTCAACTTTTAGATGTATAATAGGCATCTATCTATCAGTCTGTTACAGTCTAATAACTTTAAATTAACAATCGGACTTTGAAATTCAGTGATAAAGTTACAATTTTTAAAAATAAACAAGGACGAAGAACAAAAAATATTGTTCTGATTCTTTTTTCTTTTATAATCAAAGGATCGATTTTGGGATGTATTGATCCAACTTTCGACATTACTAAAATAAATACCTAAGAAAATGTTTTTTAACACTCCTTAACAACCTGCATTCAGCCTAAAATAAATGTTGGTTACCGAAAAGATGTTTAAACCAATTTTAACAATTGTGGTCTGAATTTCACAATGGACACTTGTCACATATGCGGCGAACTTTTATAGATATCAGCGAGCGAGTGGTGCGAGCTGTCAACCTACTTGTGGTTTCGGGTTGTCCACCGACCACCTGAGCCGGCCACGGTGTTGAAACCGACCACCGAATACCAGAAACCAATACCCATTCCGTGTCGCACTCAGCATCTATTACGAACACAAATGAAAGCTTGGAATTACAAATTTTAATTTATATTTAGACCATGTTTTAAAAATTGTGTGCTGAATATTTTCGGAACCAAGGATTTATCGTCCATAAACAGAATTTAAAAGTGGTAAGAAAACTAGTTTTGCCAAAAACTAAGCTGCTTGCCCGAGAACCGGTTGTCTAGCTCACTCTCTTACGTCATTCGAAGCATACTAAACGTGTTGTTTCGACTTATTCACAAACACAAGTGTCCTGTGTATTTAATAACTTGTTTTATGTGCTAAGTGGTTTTTTGTTGCTTTAAAAGTATGATGCTTCATTCGCACATCTCGAGGCTATGATTACAGTGGCAGTGTTGTACGGAAGCTGATGTTTGATAGTAATTATAACACTTCATTAGCTGCGAAAAAAAATATCGACAGATTTGTGAAATTAGAGTTATTGAAGCCTAGACAAACGGAAGCTTTACTTGTTAATTTTTTCGCTTCGTACAGTGTCACAAACAGAAACCGCGGGCGCAAGTCAGATAAACAATTTAGCGTATCGTAAAGCGATTCTACCAAAACAATAGGTAATAATAACCATAATAACAAGTCTGGTTCGCGGCAAACACTCCAGACGCGCAGGAAGCGACCACTATTTCAATTGAGTTATTAGCCACTGAACTGCAGTAGATCATTACCGGTCGCCATCCGTCTTCCTTGTACGATGCCGGGTCTAACCAACACGCTTGGAAAGACCAGCCTTAAACCAACAGATAATTCACTATCGACAACTGTTCATGTAACCGATACTTGAGTGTTACTTAGAACTAAGTCATTTTGAAGCCAACGCTAATCCTTTTGTATTAATACGCGAAGGATTCCACTTTAAACCGTTTTTAAGAATAATGCAGGCAGGTAACGTAATGCAGTTAGAGCATGGGATTTGGCAAGGTTACGGTTTATTTGGAGAACAAGTGTAGATAGATACATATGTGTAATATTATCTTACAGTTACAGATATATGTGACTTAGAAAATACTACAAATATCTGACAATTAATATCGAACGAGTCTTTAGTCTTTACATAATGAGTTATGCTTGAATTTGGACCACAGAACAGGTCCTCTACCCTCTAGTAACATTCATAAGCTGACACGCGTAGGCGTTGCGTATGTAACTGTGTTTTACGATATAATTTGACTATATTGCAATAATTGAGCCCAGCCAGAGATTTAGAAGTTAGTCTAGTGGCTCACTCGCATCTTGAGCGCGCGTCACAGCGTTGATAAAACATTAATCAATGGGGCGAATCGTCTTGCTCGGGTGACTATGAAATCAGAAGTTATACTTATTAACATGATCGACATTGATTAAAGTGTAAAGCTCTCTCAATAATTCTCTCTCTCTTAAATTAGGTGAGCCAAAAATATCTTCATCCGTGAAGGTTCATGTAAAAAAATTGTGTAGCAGAATTATGGAAGTACCTAATCATGAATCGTAATGTAAGTTAATTTGCTACAAAAAGGTTTAACTACAAGACTTAATTTTTACGTAGCGGAATTTTGTTGTGGCGTTGTATAGTATTTTTTCTATAGTAAAATTGTAGGTAACGCAATGACAGTGATTCAAACCTTTATATTAGGGTCTTATAAGTCCAGCTGATTGGGTCAAAGGTTGTCACCGTACTCCTAGCGCCATTCGTATCGGGGTCGACTTTGATGCGCCTGCGCTCCTTCCGAAGCGTCATTTATTTCGTTTCCATGCGCAAACGAGGTTCGATGACCTCGCATATGTTCCTTACAAGTACGCGTTTGTTCGTTCGCTGATTTCTTTATTGATATTGCGGGAATGAAATCAGAGCCCTCCGCATTTTATTACTGATTCAAACGTTGCACTTACCGTTGGTGTAAGTGATATTAATAGTGTTGATTCGATTCTCGGTAGCTGATACTCTCGAGAGCTCTGGTAGGGGTGTCTTTGAGATCCTTATAATTCCCATTGGGTCTGCTTACGGCTGATCGAAGAATGACCTTGAAAGACTTGAGAGAGTTGGTATTGTTTTTAAAAATTTTGCTGAGGAGTTACTTTACAAAATCTTTGCTTTTATAGAGCAACGTTTTGGGAACAGTAATAGAAAAAATATTGATGATAGCAAAGATCACGATCATGATCAATCACTTAGAATTTGTACTGATTCACCTTTGAGATTTGCGGTTTGACTTTGAACTTTGATTGTGGTTCCATCACTTTTTACGACCAGTAGGTTGTTTTTTATCAATAGACAGCGAACGAGCGGATTGACCGTGTAGTGATAAATGGTCATTGCCTTCCTTATACATCAATAACTCCAAGAGTGTCAATGATACATGGATGGATTGGATGAGAAGAAATGTTTACCACGTTTGTTAACTGTCCGAAATTGTAATAAAAAATGGTTTATAATAATTTTTTTCGCTTAGACTTTATGACATAATTTGGCCTAATGGAGTCAATAATTGGACCTAAAATCATAAGAATTTGTGGATATTTGGAAGAAAGCTGATTATCATAGCAAAGTCGATCCTATAGATGCTTCATGAAGAGTGATGTGAGTCGACTGCAGTGTTCTAAGTATATTTTATTAGTAACAGTGGATCTAATCAATCAGTCAATAGCGCAGGACATGAGCGCTCGTCCGGGATCAATTAGCGCAAGTGCCCGGGCCAATTCATTCAATTTGGACCAAGCCCAATTGGGACCACAGATTGATGAGAAGAGCCCAGTGGAATTGACATCTCTTGAGGAAGGCAGGAAGTTGTGTGCATCAAATTGAATTTCGAAATGGCTGATTTAAATATAGCATGCAGCAAACACAGGGCTATTAGATATTTTATACATCAGAATTATTTTATTTTATTTTTCATACCGAACGTATTTTTCTCCAAAACTGAAATTAGGAGTTAGGTGTGGTACATATTTGGTATTTATGTATACTTACTGATTTCGCGCCTTCTAAATTACGGCTTGTCTGAATCTGAACCGGAAAACAGACTTACTTTGACATGACGATGATCAAATCACAACTTAAAGACCGTCATAATTATGTAATTAAATCTTATTAGACTGTCATTAACGGTACCAGACCTGTTCAACAAACTTGCTTGAATTTACACAAAAGGTGTCAAATGCTCCCACACGGACGAAACACTTTGATTCACGTGACACACTTTTCAATCACACAAATACAACGGAATTTCTGTATATTCATGTCAAATGTTTGCTGAAGTAACTCAAGGTATAACATTTCTGTGTGTTTTGAGTTCTCGAGGCCTCCTCGTGCGGCGCTAAACAAATTTGATCTAGAAACTGCCTTAGGCTCTGAATTGTTATGTTATTACAAATACGGACTGCGTACTAGAAAATGCGAACTTATTATAAAAAATACAACTAGGTACCTACTTATTTATTTTTGAATCTGCCACTGCCTTCGATCAGTCGAAGGGCAATTCAAATCTAACTTTCTTAGTATCCTTGAATGTGAGGAGTAGGTACCTATTGAAACTAATGTGAAATATTTTTCAGTTAAACAAACCTAATAGGGAAAAAGTCTCCTATCACAATAGGCAATTCTATATGATGTGTGCCATGAACATACACAATTGAAAGACAATTAAGACCTGAGAACTAAGATTAATTAAAATTTGTCATAAATGCTTCTATCCATATTCTATACGTATGAGTACGTTCACATAACACGCATTCAAATAAACCATTGTTTGTGACCTATTTGGTTTAAATTAAACAGAAATCTCAAGAGGACAATATTTAATATTGTTTGGTATAAACATCCTCATGTTGTTTATGCGAGCTCTACAATAAATATGACTACTATTTTGTTGCGCACATTAAGTTTGTCCGCAGTTAATACACATGTGAACAAATGTAAACAAAGATGTTGTATTGTCAACTTTAAGATGTGTTTCTTGAATCCACTTCTTATGTGTTAGGAGAGAAGTGGAAAGGAAAGCTAGGAGGGAACTCCTAGTAGTTAATAGGGCTGACCTTTTAGTATGTATTAGATTATACTCCTACAAGGTAACTGGAAGTTGTTATCATCATGTAAAAGTAATAAGAATCAGCGGAGTAGTAGAGCAAGAATCATTACTAAGCAAGAGAAGTTTTCAATGTGCCCTTCAAAGTACAGAAACCTTGTTAAATGACACTAGTAACTAGTAGTAGTACTATCCAGCTACCGGCTCTAAATAGATTAGGATTTTTTTCGATCATAAACTAAGAGGAAACTTGTACAATAATAATTTATATTCAGCTTTATTATTTCCGTTATGATTACAAATGAATCATAAAGGCACACCTGCATTAACTAATGACGCAGTGGATGCGCCTTACCCTCAGTTGTCATTCGTTAAGTTATGATGTACATTTGTTTATTTCTTCTGTCACGGAACATGTGAAATCACCCTACTGTGAAAACCGATTAATAGGGTATCCAAAATTTTGTTGATTAGGGGCTAATAAAAAATTAACATTAAAAATACGGAGTTATGCAATCTCTTTAACTGATCTCTTTAAAATGATTTACGTATGTATGTTAAGTAATTGACATCATTTTTTAACCACTTTGTAGAAGCCACAAGGAATAAATACCAGCCTATTATTTTATTATTCAAAGGATGATAAAACTTACCCGTGTCTTATCAATACATCCAGTGTGGTGATAATATCCATGTTTTATGATCGTATCATTAAAAATGTAATATTTCATTAGCTATTATGTCATTATAATTGCTAGGCGCTGTATAATGTGTATCGATGGGCCATTACATCGGCGTGTGTTATGGCCCCCGAATTATGGGGTCCATTGGACCGAATCATAGCGTGTTCTATTGTAATCTGTTGTACCTTCAGCGTCCCATTACTTGTAAATCACACATTGGAATACAGTGATTCCTGTTTTTTAACGCCATAGAAATAAGGGGTCATATTATTTTAGTAAGTACTTTTTAAATCGTCGCCTCTTTTTTATCAAAAGTAAAGTAAAAGTCTTGCCTATTTTTACGTACTGTTGGGTACTTAAAAATAGTTACTTATTAAGTGTTATTGTTACATTTTCTATTACTCATTTCGACTTCCTTAAGTAGCTGATATGATGAAGCACGTCCGTCAACCAAATACGTCTTATGACGGGGACCTATCAATTATGGAACATCAGATAATGTATGCCTATAAATGGTAATAGGCTGGGCACATTAGACCACAAGTGATCAACGTACTGTTAATTGTTGGTTAAGAAATTATTGCCCAAATTAATGTGCCCATAGAAGCGTCACTAGGTTCTTGATGAGATCATGTTTTGAAGAAACAGGGTGTTCCGTAAAATTGTCAGTCATTTTTATGTGCACTTACCTCAATATTTAGTCATTTGCTCCGATGACAAAAGCAGTTTTTCTAATTATTAACAAGATGCCGTCAATTTACGGCTCATCATAATTGAGTCATATTTTAGATGCTTCGTTTGCAGGAAATTGTGTAAAAGTAAATATTCCATGACTCTCGAACATTATCACCAATCACGATACAAACTGGCCATTGTAAAAGCTATTAACTTTTATCGCGTTTTATAATAGCAGGAACAATAACTGAGAGCGTAAGCAGTGTCCATACAAGGGAAGACATTAAGGTATAGTCGGAGATTACGATCTCCTGCCGGTAATTTTTGGCACTATACCAACAGAGGGCGTGGCTAACGGCATCTCCGCATCTCCATCTCATTGTAATAACACATTGAGAATGAGTAATTATAAATGCGATTACTCGCGAATCTTCCATGATTAATGGTTTTCATTTTCGTGTAATGAAGAAATTATCGTTATGAGGCTTTTTGGATTTACTGGTACGAGTTTTCTTTGAAGCAATTATGGTGAATTTTGGAAGGAAACAGATGGGATGGCATGTCATTATTATGGTGTTTGCGTAGATTTTTGGTGAGCACATTAATTTGTTAACAAGCATACGTATTAAACTGGAGGCTAGATCGTGCGGGATTTGAAGCTAACTGTAGCACTTTTTACAGAATTAGCTGCAGTAAAAAATAGCTTTGTATAGTCAGGTTTTCTCGACTAGTTTTAACCTCATCTCGTTGATGAGTCTTCTCTTCGTAAAAAGAAGGATTCAGTTTGAATCCTTGCTGTTAGTGATCATCTTTATGTGTTGATTCTTCATTCAACTTAACAAAGAGTAAGCCCGATGTATTCTCTCGTTTTTAACAAATTTTTTTTGTCTTGCTTCTTGATTTATAATCTAAATGTGCGACTTCGGATTTACATTGAGTCAGTGGTCTCCAAATTACGCAATTCCATTAGTAATTACGTCTAGACTTGCAGTCCATCTTCATAACAGAAGAATATCGCGTGGTCAGTGACTCCGATGTCATGAGTCATGATATACATTGAGTATAAGTATATGAAAAATACGCGTTTCGAACAAGATGCTAAGATATGACTAACGCGACGGAACAACGAATTTCTTCATGACACCGCCACGGAGTGCATGTTAGTTGCGTATTTTCCCCATGACTCATAATTACACTCAACCGCGACCCTAACAGGGTTGCCACGCGAGCTTGAACAGGGTTCATGGAGGTTAATCCAAATTTTTGCTAAAACTTCATATTTTTTTTTAACGGACAGTTAGGATTAAGGAGATTTTATGAGAAATATTTCGTATTTTACGCCGCTAATCAACAGAAGAATGGATCGAAAATTAATCCAAGTTTTTGCTCAAACTTCATCAAATTTTAAGTAGTGTTTGTGCTGGGATTACGGGGATTCTATCAAAAATATTTCGTGTTTTACGCCGCTGATCAACAGACGAATGGATCTGGTTGATTCTGTTGACGTTAGTACCTACCTTAAAGCTTAACCCAGCTTGCTTGTTACGTTACTTTGATCGGGACCTTACTCGCGCTAGACACTGTCTTCTTACCTTCATACTGTTAAAATGAATTGCGTAATATATTTAGGGTTTCGGTTGACAAACATTAAACCAAAACTGTAAATATTTTTAAAGGATTTAAGGGACGGGACGCAATCCTTCAACCCTGGTTACTAAACTGAATGTCGATCGACAATGTGTACGACGTAGTGTAGTAACCAAATAAAAAACCGAGCAGTAGTGATAGGCGCTGCCGGAGTGACGGCTAATGAGAAATGTGTCATTTTGAGGACAGTCGCGAACACAAGTGCTCGGTGAAAGTGAAATATGAAATAAATAAAAATTATAATATAAGCATAATATGTTTTAAAACCTCCTACATTCCTGTAGCCTTGTTGGTATTACAAAATGGTGACCAGTGAATTGTTCGTGAAGCGCGACGGGTCCTAGATTCAATTCCTGTTATTTATGTTATGTCGATGCCAAACATGAAATTTTATAGCAATCTTAAAATATTTTGAATTACATTTTCTGTTCATCTTTAAAGTTTTAATATCCAACGTCAAAATTTTTTGTTATCATTTATGAGTCTGACTGTCCACAATCAGTTTAAAAGCTCCGGTCGCGTCGATTAAGGAGGGCCGGC